>JAVLVB010001238.1:243660-255310 GCA_032876305.1 Orestias chungarensis
ATCTATCTATCTATCTATCTATCTATCTATCTATCTATCTATCTATCTATCTATCTATCTATCTATCTATCTATCTATCTATCTATCTATCTATCTATCTATCTATCTATCTATCTATCTATCTATCTATCTATCTATCTATCTATCTATCTATCTATCTATCTATCTATCTATCTATCTATCTTTCTTTCTGCACCATCCATCTCAATGAAGATCCCACTTCCCTAATAGACTTCCCTCTTGCATTCCTATCCTTTCAACTGTTTACATCTCCTCCCACTGATTTTACTCTCAGCCCCGCCTCTCAATCTCAGTCTCTCGCCCTCCATTTTTTAAAAACTTTTTTTAGCGGATTTAATTGCTTGAAGGTCATTGACAATAATGTGACAACTTATTAGAAACCCCATCTGATGCCACTGATTTTATACCTCACTTTGCCCCAGTGCTTGGTTTCCAAGCAATTACTGAGCATGCTATTTATTAATTTCACGGTTCACAGAGCATCACACGCTATAAATAGTGAAGGATGATAGCTCAGTCATTCACAATGTTGGCGTCTGGTATCGATTTTGAGTGACATGATTTGGTAGGATGGAGCCTTCTTATTTCTAGGGTTCAAGCCTTGTGGGTGTCATTCAGGTCTTTAAAATTAAGCTGGAATTTGTTATTTGTAGAATTTCCTAAATTTGATTAGCCATACGGAATGTATGTGTCTGTCAGATACTATGATAAAGAAAGTTTCCACTTATATCTTCTAGATCTTATTATATTCTGCTTTAAAACGATGCATGTATACACTTCAGATATAAACTATCCTGAATTATTTGGGTTGGATTGATTTTGGAAAAGCATTTAAGAAAATTGAATATAAAAACTCAATCTGATAAGAAAGAAGAAAAGCAAAACATTACAATAAAATACAAGAATAAATAAAATAAAAACCACTGAAATAAATCATAAACCATGAGGTAAACAATGCTCACACTGACACCTTGTTGCTAAGCTTTCCAGGTTTCACGCTTCCTAGAGCTATGGAGGTTCCTCTGCTTCCTTTTTTTCCTGGCATGAGTTTTAGTCCTTTAGTAAGCCTGTGGAAAGTGTCTTTCAGGTTGAGTTAACATCCCTGCTGTGTGTGGACTTTCATATTGGCTAACATTGACTACCAGCAGGGTCCAGGGCCTGGCCTCTTGACTAACCTGCCATATTCTGATTAGGGAGATAGTTTCAGCAAACACCTCTAGAGCATGTTTTTGTTGTGTGCAACAGTCAAACTACTTGGATTTTTCGGTGCTGCTGTCAGTGCCAACTTCCTAAAGGCTCAGTAAGGAGCTCAGTCATCCCTGAGGACATGTCACCCCTGCCAAATAACTGTTGCTTTACTTTTGGAAATCTGTCTTCAGTGGGAAGACTTTTTTGATGGACATGGCCACAGTAGTAACTATATATATTGCAATCTCTACATGTACATACAGAAAAAAGACATGTAATTAGTTGACTTACTGCAACATTTTTTTAAAGGGAATTGCCCCTGGGGGAATCGTGTGTTTTGTAACACATGTTCATGTATACCGGACAGCTTGACATCCCCTTTTCTTTAAATGTGCAGTTGCCTTATTCACAGGCACATAAGATTGACAAGTCATGGACAACATAGAATGTAAACCATGCAGTAGGTTAACATCTGTTTCCATAATAGTGTTGTCACTTGCTGAGGACCACAGGTCTCAAAAAATTCACAAAATATTGTTTGAGATATTGTTATTTTTCACAAGAAAAAAAATTATTTTACATCTAAAACAATGAAGACATAGCCAACTGAATGCCATAATTTTACACTTTATTACGTTTGTAGCTAACAGTTAAAGTATATAAACAACAACTGATGCAGCACTATCAGAATTCATTCAGTTGGATAATCATCTGATTTAATATGCCTATCATCTAAAGCTTGCTGACTGTGATACTGAGCCTTCTTCCAAACCCACTACAAACAAAAAAGTTGCTATTTAAACAAACATTACAATATTTTGTAATCTTTTGTAGCAAAGCACATCTTTTTATGGCATAATGGTCGGTAAAATGGTTGAAACAATAATCTATAATTTGCATTCATTCTGTGTTTGTATTTTATTTCTTCTGGAACATCTGTAACCATTGAGAGATCCTGCAACTAGACATTAAAGTAATTATTTTTATCTGCAATTTCAAAAAATTGATTAGCTCTTCAAAACTTCTACTAGAATTGCAGCTGCTATTCAGTTTAAGACTGAATGTATACCAGGAAAAGATTGCGACCCTATAAAGTCTTTCTAGTGACCAGAGGGACCCTATTCTTTTTCATAACAAAGTAGTACTGTAAAACAGAAGCCTCTGACAGAAATCTCAGAATTAATCTAAATTTGTATAGGTATGTTCGAAAAAAGGTTTTTCTGCAATAATTCTAATACATTCAAAATATATTGTGACATAGAACTATTATTCAAATATATTTATCGATTAGTACGGTCTGGGGACTAAAAATAAGAATTAGAACTAGAGCTACAACCTGGTAAAATTGATCTGTCCCCCAGTGTATTATGCATATCTTCCATTTAAAAAAAAAAAATGAATGAATGAATCAAATAATTTGTTGTTATTTTATTTTTTGGAATACCTTGAAGGCACTAAAAGTTTGCCATACAAATTAAATATATAATACAGTTATTCGTTTTGCATAATTCCAGGGCTTTGTTCACACATTTTATAACATAATCAGGTTCTAACACCTCTAGAAAATGTTCACCACTTGGAAAACGTGGTAACATGACTGGAAACAAGCTTCAGTGGTGCACATGCTACAAAATGCCAAGCTCACAATTAAACAGAAAATGGTGTGTATAGGCTATTTGCCTCACAGAAATAACATTAATGTACAAAGTAGGTGATACCCTTACAGACGTTCAAGGACTGAGACCAATTATATGTTGAATTCTTGACAAGAGATTCACAGCCTTTAAGTTTTCTGGTCACTTCGCTACGTTCTCCAGGGTATTGAACCATTTATTTGTCAAGGCAAGAGATCTTGTATACAAACTCTGTAATGATCAGTTGCACTGATACAAAGCTTAAAAGCAAGAAATAAAATAAAATCTAGCTAAATCATAAAGAATGAACTGTCAGCATTAAGCAGAATTAAATACTGACATTTCATAATCTTTTAAGAAGTCCTTTGCATAACCAAGACATATTAAAAGGGATGCTTTTCTCCCTAAATAACTCTCAAATGTTTATTACACACAGTTCCCAGCTCTCTCTTTTCAAGTCTCACTTCACATGAGTGGATCTCTCACATCTACAGCCTGTTCTTTTGCCTAAAGGTGTGAAAAAAAAGCAGGCAAACATGCACAAGGCTTTGACCTTTAAAGTCAACAGCATAAATGTTGACTCCAGCTGCCACAGTTGTCTTGTTATCATTACTGAATCACGACAGAGTAAACAAATAAAGCTCCATATTCCTGGTAATGTATGGGTTTAATCACCACCAGGCATCCGAGCTTGTACATTACAATCATCTCTGGACGCCTGTGAATTATCAAAGGCAAAGGAAATCAGATATGAAGCCAGTAAAAGCTTCCGAGATGTTTTTTTTTTGTGTTTTTTTTTGGGATAATGTGTCCAATCAGGATGAAGCCTCCTGTTTTATTATTGCAACATGCATAATCAGTCTTGTAAATCAACTCTGCAAGCACTTAGTGTCTTGGAAGAGACTTGCGCCTCAAAATCCCACTTCAATGGCTTCTTACATGAGACTATATATCCTCAGCGTGTTAAAGTCCCCGTCAAGGGGACATACGTGCGAGCACCATGTTTTCATCTCGCACTTTTTTAACCGTAAAAAGCGACAAAGCCAAAGGCTCCTCTGATTGAGAGGGCGGCTCTTTTTACGGTCCGGAGCCTGCTGAACTTTATGAGAGCGACAACGGCCCTTCAGCGCTAGTAGCTCCCAGCTGAAATATCATGTTTGTTTATCACTGGAGAGAATTTATTCTGCTTATTCATTCGCTGACACTTCTGCAATGGCTGAAGGAATTTGATTTTTGCTTTATTTATGGGCTTCATTTTACCTCTTGTGGAAGAATCGTCCCTTGGGTAATACCATGGGAAAAACCCCTTTCCCCCCTAACTTTAGTCCACTGTGAAATGAGATTACAAGGACAAAGGGCAAAAAGAGCTACAGAGGATTGAAGACAAGATAGAGCTGTTATTTAGTGTAGTTTTGCTATACTTGAAGGTCCTTACGGAAAGGAAAAGCATTATAACAGCTGTTCTGTGATTGTATTTGAATAATGAGGTATTGGTGCTTTTTTGGGGGGGGAATAAATATAGCTACTGTATTCTTAAATATATACAAATGTGATTAATCAACACAAAGTATTGCATAACTTTACTGTTTTATAGTTTTGTTTCTCTTTTTTCCACTTTTGCCTTTTCTTTTATGCCCATTCTTCTTTAAAAATGTCAGATTGAATGGAGATTGCCAATGAACAATTTTCTAGTGTTGCTAAAGAGGCTCAGTTGGCTGCGGCATTCCAACATGTGAATCTGCTTTGATCTAAAATATTCTATTGTAGCTCTTACTGTATAGGCTCTCTGTCCACCACTAAAGCTCAACCTCTGTCCCAGTCTAAACTCTGATATTCTATCATTTTTTAATTCTCCTGAATTTCACTAAATCTTTCCCCTTTTTGATTCTTAAAAAAATACTGCTCTCCCTGCTGAGGAAACAGTCCCCCCGCATAGGATTTTGATGTTGCAAGCTGTTGCATTAACATCAGATATGAATGGTGCAAAATTAATATGTTTCCTATGGATAGATTCTCCCAAAAGTGCTATTGCCCCAGACCTCTTGGCAACTTCTCTGCTTATTTGATCGTTCTTGCCATCTTTTCGGTTGATTATGACAGAAATGCCTTGATAGAATTACAACTGTGTCATATTTTTTAAATTTTAATATGCAGGAGAAAGAGTGCAATATTAGATCCACCTTGTTTAGGATGTTGTTACATTGTACATAAAACAGTTTGATCCCATTACACTTGTATTGAAATTAGGAAACATAGGTGAGAAACTTTTTTGTTAATGTATGATTTCATAATGTTATGAATACTCAAGAGGGATTATATGAAATTTTACAGGGAAGCACCAATCAAATATCATCTGTCAGCTGCTCTCTTTAGGGTTCTCTGCTGTTCATCTCGACTGCTTCACATTTCTTCTTTGTCACATCAAAACCATTGTATTCTTCACTACATCTATGAAGATTAGCTTGTGTTATCAGAACCTGTCAGTCCCAAATTTGTATCCCAACCTTTGTCCAATATATCCACTACATATCTTATTAAATAGTTTATATTACTGACTCCAAACAACAAACCTCTGTTTGACCTTCCGCTACAATAACTCGTAAGTACCAGGTAAAACTTTTACAACGGTTGCTTATATTATTCAGAATGTTCACATGGTCAACACATGGCCCATACTGTGTGAGAAAGCTGTTTCATACATATAGTTAAATTTATCTCTTAATACAGTCATAGATTTGGTCATTGGTACAGTCATTTTTCGCCCTTCTTTTTCAATTCAACAACATAGGATCTGATCAATAACTCACTTGAAGGATCAAGGCCATTTCTTCTGGAGATTTTATTTCTTTACTCACTAGCAGTAATTATTTCAAATTTAATTCAGTAAAATGCTTTAAAACAAACTCAATCTCAAAAATTCTCGTTTTGTCAACAACCTAAAAGTACACTGCACAGACAATTGATACTTACAAAAAGTAAAACGTGAATGTAACTGGTAACTTCAGACTCCTAAGAATGTGTGGATATACAGTCTATGTTGCGATGAGAATGATGAACTTACTACAGACCAGTTCATTCAGATGATAGTAAACCTAAGTGTTTATAATGTAATAAAAATTGTTTATTTAAGATGTCTGGATAATTCTTTTTTCTTTGTATTAACGTTAATCAGTTTAACCCAACACAGTATGTCTAATTTTAATTGTAGAATCTTTAAAAGTGTAATTGCTTGTCACATTATAGTGGCCCATCTAAATGATTAAGAAACTCAGTTGTAGTTAGAAAAACTAGGAGCTCAAAACAGCATCTCATCTCGCGACCCCACAACACCTGAAATTAACCTGTGTTTGTATACCAATTAAAATCCAATTAATGACAAGTGAAATCTTTGAAATAATTTAGAAAAGTGGTATGGAAGCTTCAGATAATAATTTAAATGTATATTGTCTAAAGTCTATTGTCTAATACATTAAATGCTTTAAAGAAGCAAACTCCTGCTACCATGAACCATCTCTTCCAACTTATTATTGAAATTTATGGAATGAGACGAATATGACTTGATATGGTCGGAAATTCGTTTAAAGTGACTTTGAGAAATGAGAACCCATTCTGAATATGGGTGTCTGTTTATGTGTGAATGTGCATGCGAAGACACTGTCCCCTCAGCTTGTGCAGGTCACCAGTGCTGATTGGTTTCTGAGGGAATTTACTCTGACTGTGAACCGACTTGATATAAAATAAGTAAAAGATGCTAGCGTATGCAGACTGATGTGATTTGCCTTGCAATCACATTTCAAATGCAGACTTCTCTAAATCCATACATCAGGTTTCTGTCAGTTGTAGGATACAAGGCATTATGAATCCGACAATCAAGGCCAACTATCCCATCCCTGCCCATTTGATTAAAATAGTTTAGTTCAGCAGTGGGACAAGCCCAAATTGGTGCCATCAGGACTGCAGGGGAATGCATGACACACCTTTTGCCTTTTTCTCACTCTCACTGCAGTTTTTCACGCATCCAATGTGCAGTCAGCTTGATGTGTGACACTTGGCTTCATGTGTCACATGGCCAGGCCTTAAACCGTAGGGAGGAGACCCCTAGCATGACACGCTCCTCCAAAGGCAAGAGAGCACTGACTTAACATGTAGGTCACATTGTCGCTGCATACATTTTTCTCTTGTTTAATTTTGCCAGGAGTGACAAAATACAGTGTCGTCAAGACAGAGCCAGAGTATTGCCTCATCTTTCATTCTTCTATGAATCTTTGTGTTGTTTTCTTGTTTGAGTTTTTTGTTTCATCAACTGCGCTCACATATGCCGTGTTAGTACAGCTTTCTCTCCAATTCGTGCAATTCAGTTTATTTATGTGGTACCAATGTACTTTTTTTTTTTTTTTGCAAAACACATTAACAGCACATAGCAGGGTCTTTCTGCACCCTCATTCGTCATTTGGGGACGAGAGCCAAAAAGATGAGTGGATCATCTGATCTGGTCTGTGAATAGGCTTCAGGTCTAGTAGGCAAGCCAGGGAGAGCATTCCAGTTCTCCTGTTGCTGTTAGGATTTTTGGACTTCCACTGCTCCACTTGATATACATATGTATGAAACTTTATCAGAAATTGCTTTGGGTTCATGTCGAGTGTAATAAACACAGAGACAGAATTACATGGTAAAAAAATTAGAGAGGTGAGGGAAGTGATTTTAAAGGGAGATAAATAGAAGTTGAGGGTAGAGATAAGACAAATCAATATCTTAGAAATCTGCCTGTTCACCTGGAGAATGAAAGACGGGGAACTGGAAAACCATAACAACACACACCATAGGCATATATAACAATAAAAACAACATATCTTAAAAATGCAAAGTACTGGTAAGTACAGGGTATATTTAGTGGAAACTACAGCCCAACATTAAGAGTATCTGAGAGTACCTGAATGTGAACTCCTGCAGGGTGTACTTACAGACCGGTGACCCAAGGGCACTCCGCACCCCAGGGGAGGCTTGTCACTAGGGCTGAGTGGTAACATGACCAAGCATCCTGCTCCAAGAGACGGTTCAAAATAAACACCATGTTTAGTGGAAGACCAAACATTGTCCTGGAGAGGGGAAGTCTAAGAACACAAAGGAACACAAAGGCAAAATTACATATTCCGACCATCATGGGCACCCATCGACATTCACACCCACTCTCCCAATGTTGACATGCAAAAAAATTCACAATCATTCACAATCTGTACGAGGGTCCAGGTATCAATGACCTAGAGGGGCAATGAGCTCCCAGATGCAGCAAGTCTTTCAGTACATTTAGGGTATGGAGAGAGACAGACTCACAAAAATCTTACAGTAGCAAAGGAACCATGCACCAACCAAATGGCTTAGTCCAAACCAAAACATCACCCCACCTAGAAGCATTAAAAAGAAAAAGGGAAGATGCCACGAAATCTCTCCTGTTGCCTCTCCCTAACTTAAAAAGGAAAAAAGGGTTCACATTTATCCTATTTTTTCTTTTGCTGATATGAAACATATTAGAATGGATTTTTATCTTTTGTTGTTTCGTATACTACCAAACAGAAATAGAAATAAATCTGGGATCTTTAAGAGCAACTTTGAAGCAGTTACACCTATAGTTTTTACAGCTTGTATTTTCTGTCACACAATCATTTATTAAATATAAAAGAAATCTATCTGATTTGGCCAAGGGTATAACCAAAGCTACAGATAATTAAGAAGGTTGTCAGCTTTCCAACTTGAGCTGTCAGCTTTACAATGCCAGCACCCAGCCAAGGCAATAGATAAGCTAATTGGTAGCAGCACTAGACTCATAAACTTCCCATGGCAAATGAGTAGTCATCTTCACATTTGCCAAGGCAGGCAGTAAATTTATTAGTATTGAATCAATATTGCTCCAATAACTGGTGTTCTGCAGCTATAACTTCAATTCAGACCTTCAAAAAAAAGAAAAAAAAAACATTCACCAAATGTGCTAGGGCCAAACAAGACCAACTTTTAACACTGTTCTTTGTAAAATTCTATACATTTTATCACTTTTCAAGTGCTTTAAGTATGTTTGGTTTTTACATTATTTAGCCTAGGGTAAGGTTTGTGTTAATGGATTGTTTTTTATAGTTTTTTACTTTAAAAATACATGTTAAAATTTGATTGTTATTATTTATTTTTTTTGATGACCCTAAACAATCCAATGTAACAAAAAAGCGAAAACAGGGAGAAATCTTTAAAGGACCAAATAATTAAGGATAGAACTGTTTGGATCTGAATAAAATTGACAAACTCTGTTTAATAACTGATGCTAAACTAATAATATATAAAAAAAAAGATGCTATTGCTTTCCAAACTGACTCTGTCCATTATTAAAATTATCTAAATGAAACATTATCTACAACTTATTTCATTAATGCAATCATATTTTGCAACTGGAGTCATTTACAGCATATTGTTATTTAATGTTCTGTGAGATCCATGCACCTTTAGCTGCGAAAGAAACTCTGCAGGGATGATTTCAACATTTTAGCTGGCTAAGCATGTTCAGGTTATAAATTAAAAAAGGAAAGCAGATGAATTTTGTTATATTTTCATGTTATTACTTTACTCCTGAAATTATCTAGATAACAGAGAAAAGTTGCAACATACACTAACCAGACACTTTATTAGGTGCACCCTGCTAATGTCAGGTTGAACTTGCTTTTGCCTTAATCCTTCATGCCATAGATTCGACAAGGTAGTGGAGTTGCACGCAGTTGCTGCAGACTTGTCGGTTGCACATCCAGAATATAAATCTCCTGTTCCACCACATCCTGAAGTTGCTCTATTGGATGAGGGATCTGGTGACTGAGGAGGCCAGTTGAGTACAGTGAAAACATGCATTTTTTAACGTGGCACATTATCCATTGGAAATAGCCATCAGAATGTTGGTAAACTGTGGTCGTAAATCGACATGATCAGCAACAACACTCAGGAAGCCTGAGGTGTTGACATTGAACCATTGATACAAGGCAGGATTGATGCATGCTTTCATGTTGTTGATGCCAAAGTCTGCCCCTACCATTCGAATGCCTCAGCAGAAATGGAGACTCATCAGAGTGCTCAATGTTTTTCCAAACTCCTATTGCCCAATTTTGGTGAGCCAATTGTAGCCTCAGTTTCCTGTTCTTTCCTTACAGGATTGGGACCTGGTTTGGTCTTCTGCTGCTGTAACCCATCTTCTCGGCAAGTTTTGCAGTCAGGGATGCTTTTCTGCGTACCTCTGTTGTAACTAGTAGTTATTTGTGTTTGTGTTGGTGTTCTTTCAGCTCAAACCAGTCTGGCCATTCTCCACTGACCTTGCATCAACAAGGCATTTGCCTTGTGTGTTGAAAATCCCAGTATACCAGCAGTAACTGAAATACTCAATCCAGCTCATCTGGCACCAAAAACCATGCCTCGTTTATAGTCAATAAGTTACCCTACTTCCCCATTCTGATGCTTGGTTTGAATTGCAGCAGATCCTCTTGGCCATGACTACATGCCCAAATTCAGTAAGTTGCTGCCAAGTGATTGGCTGTTTCAACCTTTCTATTAATGAACAGTTTGACATGTGTACCTTATAAAGTGGCCGGTGAGAATATTTTGCAATATGTGCTTTCATCGGTTGCCTAGAGAGTACTTACGATTTTTTTACAGAAATTCTTTAATAGCTTAAAGTCTAGACACATGACTGCATTGCATTTATGCTGTAGTGATCTGTAATTTAACAAAATATTCTCAATTACTAAAGTGACTCAAATTTGATGAAGCAGAAAGTTCTTAATTCAACACACTCTCCCTGTTTCTTTGTTTGTTTCTTTTAAGGTGAAGTGGTGTTAATAGATGCACCACTTGATCGCTAAGCAGCATGGAAAAATAATATGCCATGAAAGTGACTTTTCATTTGCCGTCTGCACACATAACCACATTACGCGCTAAACACAAGAAAGGCAGAAGGACAAAATTAAGGGTTGTTTTCACTGATAAATGTGTATCTAATTTGCATGACTTTGCATAATACAGTCTATAAAGGCAACAATATTCATAATGTGGCAGGCCAATCATATTTTCGTTGATAGTTCACTAAGATTAATTTTCACTTTTGATGCAGGGTAAAATTGGTCTTTGGTTAAAAATAGTGAGAAGTGAGAGCGGAAAAAAATAAAAGGAAGCTTTACACCTACAATGAGTTTTATCAAATCTTTATCAGGGTCTACTGATTAAATTACTCCAGCTAATAATGTCTTATGCCATCTAGTCAGGCAGTTGAGCCTTTCTTTTAGTAAAATTAATCAAATTACTAGATTGGGATTTAGGAGCTAAGGAAATTGTGGGATTTGATTTTTTGTTCCTTATTGGACTAATGGAAGTACATCTGTTGGCATTTATAATGCATACATCTTCATTTACACGATAACACCCATTCTAACTGTTCATTAAATCACGTATCTATCTAAACACATTTAGTCCCTATCTAAAATTCAGCTATATATGTAAAATATCAACCTGTATATGAAGGGAAATTATTGAGGGCATTTGGCATCATGTGGAAAAACAGAATACTAATTACCTTCAGAAAAAAACAGTGTCAACCCCGGTGTGGGCTCCAATCAGGGGGACAGCTGAACAGGCCTGGCCCTCTGTTGGGAGATTCATCTCTGTCAGCTTAGATAAACCCACTGGCCATCACAGCATTGGCATGCACACACCCTGTTCCTGGATCCGAAGGAAAAAAAGGCTGATAAAGCTATCCATTGTGACCTTTTCAAGAAAAAGACAGAGGGACT
>JAVLVB010001238.1:255410-266733 GCA_032876305.1 Orestias chungarensis
ATATATATATATATATATATATATATATATATATATATATATATATATATATATATATATATATATATATATATATATGTATATATACACAATGCACACATTTCAGAGGCAATACATTTTTAGTTTTCATCATCTGTAACCCATAATCATAAAATTAAAGGCCTAAAATTTGTAATAAATGTGTATATTACAAGGTTCACTTCCTGAAGTGAAAGAAAAATATTACGCTTTTTTTTTTCAATATTCTAAAATTGTATGTACACTTGTTTATCTGGTAATGTCAGCAACTTTGCTGAATATTTCACAATTTTAATGTTGTAGGACTGTAAACTACTAATCAGCAGAGGGGAAAAATGTTGCTTAAATTTTAAGTTGGCCATGAAAGCCAGCGATAGACAGATGGTTCATCCAATCAGCTGGCAAACAGTTTTTGAAGTGACTATGGTTTCCCTACAGTGATCTGTGTAAAAAACCATATGGCCTGTCAAGTTCTATTTAGCACATTCAATCTCATAGGGATGGCTTTCTGAGAAATACAATTTCGATTGTCACCTGTTTGTACCATTGTAAGTATGTGTTTATGTATCTTTATGTTTGACCTTCATGCTGAATTTCATTAGTCTACATTAATAGAGAAATAAGCAAAACAAATGTGTATTGAACTCATATTACGTTTGTCTCTTAAACAGCCTTAGTAAGCTCCCCTCCTTTGGATACAATATGCCAGATAATGAATAATCAAATTTAGAAAGGTCAATAGCCAGTGAACGCAGCACAATAAATGAGATCAATACAGTATGTTTGTCATGGATTTGCTCCAGTCTAAACAGCATATTAAGAAAATGCAAAATAGTATCTTTATTTTAAAATTAGACTAAAACACTGTCAATTAAATAGCTAAATGTTGATGTCACAATTTGCAGGAAAGCCAGAGATGACTAATAGATGATGACATTTATTGAAAAATAGTTAAAGAAAGACCTACAAAACACAAGTGAACACATGCAGCAAGAGCAGGAACAAAATGTTCAGAATTTTATCTATTGGGGTGATGTCAGGTCACTGGGCAAGATGTGGGAATATTTGAAGACAAATCCCAAAAGTAGTCAAACTTATAGTCAATGCTATGTTAGAGTCCCTAAGAGAGAAAGATTAATTTTATTGATACTGTTGATAATCATGCTCTTTATCTAAATCTTTGCCGTATCTTTGCCAGTTGTCTGTTTTTCACGATTATAGAAATGAACTTCCCCTGCACTGTTTTTAAAGAAAATATACCTGTTATGGCTTATTAATTAGTAAATAACTGATATATATCAAAGAAAAAACAATAAACACAAAAACTGGCGTCTTTAAAGTCTACACCATCAGTTCCAAATCCCTTTTAGCCAGCATTTTTGTGTCCCAGTGACGGCCATGTGGAGTTGTATGTGGTGAAGATCCCCCCCTAGTTTTACAACATGATCCCTTGTAAGCAAGATTTTATGACATCTTATTTTTACAGTGGACCAGAGTAGAATAAAAAGAAGAAGGCAGAGATGTGACTTTAGTTTTATATGAAACTCCTTTGGAGATTGTGGAATCTGAGAAATTTGCCTTTGTTCTTATGGGTATGGGCCATCCTGTAACACCTGACCTCTTGGCAGGGTCCATTGTAAGCATATTAAAGATAAAGATTAAATATTAAATCAGCTTTATTTGCCAGGTACATACAGGACATACTAGGAATTTGTTTTGGTGTAATTACACTGAGGAAGCCATTTTAGGCGCCAGGTAGGCAGTAGCGCAAAGGTTCTTGCCTTAGGACCCACACTGCATGATATGGTGTAATTTGCCATGGGCTGGATTTGAACCCATGATCTTCCAATTGGAGGTCAGGCAAGATACCACTTGAGCTATCCAGCTGCTATATTGGGTTTTTACATATTCACACTTTTCAGATTTGAAACATAAATGATTCCAAAGAAAGCAGAGGAGAACACACCTGACATGAAGCCTGTGAGATTCAAGGTCTTGAGAAGAAATTATGGTATTATCTAGGTAGACATAAACAAAACTTACTCACAGCATGGTTCCTTGACAACTGCTGGAGCATTAGTTCAACCAAAAGGCATCACTAAATACTCATAATGTCTTGTGATGGTAATAAAAAAGGTCTCTCTAATTTTAAGTAAATGGTAACCATTGTGGGCCTTTTAGGAAAGAGAGAGTTTCCCCAACATTTACTGAAATCATGATATTCTTTCAGGACCATAAAAAGGTACATCAGGGTACATTTACTCCACAGAATTTTCAGGAACAGAATTGCAACACGTACCAAACAAACATGATGAAAGCCAAGCCTTAGGCCAACCCAGAATATCTGTGTTTCTTTAACTAAGTAGTTCCCAAAGCGATAAGTAGCTGAGGAGACTGAATGATGATGAACCTTATGTCCTCCTGGGTTGTGATGAGATGATGAATCCGTACTTTTGCCAAGTGGATTAAACATTTGGAATTTGCAATAGAATGTCTGTACTGTAGCTTCACTGATAATGTCTTCCTGCACTTTTCAAGCTCTCTAAGTTGTTTTTAGGACTAAAAACCATTGTTCACTTAAGAAGGGAGCAACCTTAACAAAAGTTTTCTTTTAAAATGGTAAATTAATAACTCTTATTATTTTCATAATTATTTTCAGTTTGATTTTGTTTTCAATTTTTAGAATTGGCTGAATATATATTTTCTTTTTAAATAAATAGCATAGCTGCCTTATCTGTATAAACAACAAAGCAGCACTTCCAATAAATCTATCACATCCTTTTAGCTAGATTTATATTTGCCATGTCCTTGTCATTTGAGAAAGCTGCTCTTATGTGTCAGTCACAGTCTATTGACAAATAGCTGTTTTAATTCAGCTTTCCTTTGTAAATAAATCAGCAAGCTTTTTAAGAGAAGCCCTGAATTACCTTCATGTCCATCCTAGAACACAAACCTTACACAAGGATCTTAGCTTCAGATCACATGAAAGGTTCTGCTTTTTGTTTTGATCTTACCCTTTTAATCTGAGGATCTCGTTAAGTGGCTTTGCGTCAGTATTTATGGCAAATAAATGAAACCGTCTGCGTTACAGCGCAATCACTCTCTCTTCCAAGAAATGTGCTGTTATGATACTCGAAGATGTTTGATCTCAAGTAATCTTAAATATTTGTGAACTATTTATTCATTCAATTCGTAGGCACAATTATAGATTGTTGATGTGGTGTCTATTGTACTTTGTTTAAGAATCATGAAGACGTAAAGGATGATGTAATTGACATACAGAAATATGCAAAAAATATATCAACGAGAAGCTTAATAGTTTGCATGAATATGGCAGACAGCAGAAGAGAGAGGACTATTTATTTGCAATATTATGATAGACTTCAAGGGAGGAAAACAACCTATTTTGCTGTGGTATGGACATGAAAAGCACACAAATGAGAACCGGGATGTTGCCCCTGCCTCTCATTGTTTGATGAGAAATGAACATAAAGGGCAAAAATGAAAAGCATCAACTGTTAAAATTGTCTAAACAGGATGTGGCTGTTGTTGAAGATTGACACTGCAAAAAGATGCTTTTATGCAGATTACAGACATGGTATTATTTAAAGCAACAATGCCATGAATCTCGTATTTGCTAATTTTTGTCAACAAAAGATGTATATCTGAAGTCCCATATTTGGTTGTCTTGTCAACATAATATTCCAGTTAAGCTGTGAATGTGTGCAATACCACTAGTTACTCCACACATGGGTCCTTGATTTAATTCACAGAATCAGGGTGTTTATAATGTTTGTTGAAAGCCTGCTTACCCCATTAACTTGATTATGTTTTATGACAAATCATTATACTAGTTGTTATCCAAGAAATTGTAAAAAAGGCCGGACTTTTCCCCAGTGACCTGATCGATATAAAATTTTAAATTTTTGGATGATTTAAATCAGCTGTAAACGTGTTTCATTCAGATTTGATAAGCAGGCCTAAGTGTAAATTAGCTCCTGGACTCACACAGATTCTCATTCATCTTCTCCTCACCTCTTGATATATAAATTTTTCTCTAATATTTTCTGTTTCCCCAACAAGAAGCCATTTTCTTATTGCACAAATTAATCCCTGTAACAGCACACAGAGTGGGAAAAGAACGAGGAATTGAGAGGGTGAAGGATGATAGAATCCTACGGCTTTAGGGCCAACATTACTACAGTATCTGGGTGGTGTAGAATAAGCTCCATTATGACTCTCAGGGCTCAAATTGAAAACATTACTGCTCCCATTCACAGTCCTCAGACACAGAGGATGGTCTTTATTTCCAATCTCGGGCTCCTTTCTGGTTGAAGGAGCACCCATCCTATGTGTGCAAGGTGTGTATGTGTGCTTGAGATGGAAGATTGTGTGTTTTTGTGTCTATGGTCATTTCTCAATAAAGTCCTCACTGCTGAGGCTGGGCATACAGGTGACCTCTCATGAGCCTTTCTCATTATATTGCACCACTCAAGGATGGAGAGTTAGGTGCATTTTTCTTAAAGACTGTCGGTATGACACAGAAGCTGTGCCCTTAGTCACTAATGCTCCATTGATGACCTTGGTTGGCTAGGACACCATCAGTATGCATTGTGTTTCACATAAAAGAATATAGTGACAAGAATATAGTGACGTTGATCAAGTTATAATTTCAATTTATGCAACTGTTCCTCTTCAGGCTGGTTTAGGCTTGGAGTTTAACATATTCCAGGCTGAATCCTTTCAGTGCCGTTCTCAGGTTGTCCACAGAGGGTCGCCAGAGTCTCCGCTGCTGGAACACCTTTCCACCTGCGCACCTGCCCAAGTGCAATCCATTCCTGCTAACGAGGTGAAACAGTAAAAGAGTAGCTGTGGACCATCTACTCAACGCCTTAGTATTAGCCGCTTCTGGTAACCTTTGTTCTCAGTGCCAGCCTACTCGAGTTAACTCTCTAGTGATTCTTATACTCTAGCCTTATGTTTTATGTTGCAAGTTCTCTAGCTTTAATTTCAAGTTCTCTAGTCTTCTGTTGCCTTAGTCCCCAGTTGTTTATTTATTCCTCTAGCCTTCAATAGTTTTTGTAGTTTGATATTTTGTTTATTTGATATTTTGATTATTTTGATACTTTGTTTTTCCCCTTTTTGTGCCCTTATCGTCTCCTGTGCTCCACCCAGGTCTTAACCATCACTAATGATCAAAACCCCTCATGAATCCCACGGTCGTCACAATCATCTGGTCTCACCGCTCCTCTGGCTCAGCTTGGTCTGCTCACTCCAGCAGCTCCATCAGTTGCCTTCTCCCCCTGGACAACCTTTTTACCTGGAGACAAGCTGAAAGGGCTTACCACTCACTCCTCCCTGTCGTCAACAACCTCCGCCAAAAGCAAGATCTTTCCATTACTCACCATGCTTCGTCCGGATCATCCTACCTGTTCTGTTTACCCGTCAGTGGTCTCCGGTCTCCCACGTCGTCCCTCCATCCTCTGAGTTTCCTCTGCTGAACTGTTGCCATGCCCGCTGTCTCTGTATTCCCTCGCCATGTTCACGGCTTACAGCTCCGCATAATATACAACCTATTCAATAAACTCAAAATTATTTACAATCCTGACAGTCCTCTGTTTCATGTGGGTCAGAAGCTTGAATAACGTGACAACATAGTTGTTTACATGTGCTAAGTATGAAGTAGTGGAAAAGTTTAAAGCTTAAAAAAATTATTGGTTGCTGCAGTAAACAGTATCAGCTTGTTCTGGGTCTAACACAGCTTCTGCCACAGCTTATTAACAGTAATAGTAGCCATTTTATAACTTAATAAATGTTATACTTATCAACAACCCCTTCAATTGCATCAGTGGTCTGGCTGTGAACTGTGCTCAAGTTATCTGAGGTTGCTGTGGCATTAACTGTGTTGCATACTTACTCCTCATTTATATCACTAACATGTTACTAAAATCCCTATTTAAACAGTTTGATTGTATTTTGACTCCGACTGTGTTCACAGTCCTGAAACAAAAAAAGTATTTTGGTGGGTGAGAAAAAAAAAATGCATCTACTTGACCATGTCAGGTTTGAGATGTTACTTTTTTATAGCATGAATTTTATAATCTATATATGGTAATTTCATGATTCTTTTCTGGCTGCCTGCTTTGTGTTCCTGGTCTGTTCTCTTGCAGTTTAATTAGCTCATCTGTTCCACCAGTGCACTGCAGCTGGCAGCGTAATTAAGTTCATGCCATGCACCTACTGTCTTTCAATGCCCCTCTATGACAAGAAAATAGCTACTGATTTCAGAAAGGATTATTGTGAATAAACATCCACCATTCCTTCCTTTCCTGCCTACTTGATCATGTTATTGTTCTACCTTCTGGATTATTTGCCTTGCTTTGCCCTTGTTGGGTTATATCACTACCTTTATATCTGGACTTTGACCCTCTGCATTTGGTCTTGGATCCATTTTCATCAATGAGGATAACTCATTCCAACCAACAGTAAGATCACCACTTTGCCAAAAGCTGTCTAAAATGTCCACAACTCATTACACCAATTAACCTGTATCTGAATCCTCAAATATTCTAGATCCTGTTGCTAACAGTTTCCACCTACAAGTCTTTGGTACATTTTTTTTTAAGAATTCTATTTGTGTCTTGCTTAAATTTCAGGTCTTGTTGTTAATGCCTTCTTTCCGAAATATCAATACTAAAAATACCAGTTCAATGGCATATTAGATGAAAATTAACAATTTTATGTTTTATTTTTTTCAACCTGTTCGTATTAATTGTTTCTAAATACGATGGCATATTTGTTTTAAGTGTTACCTAATCACATTTCCTTTCAATACATTTCTTCACTTGAATGTAAAAAATAATGCAACAAATGCCATTAGGGTGAACAATTTATTTGCTTTATCAACCACCAACCTATTGTATAGCTCATTTCTTAAAGGGTATTTGCCTAAAAACAATTAATCTGGAAGTAAAAAGGTCACATCTCCCTCCTCCACCCCTTGTCTCTCCCCTCGCCACCACCCGCACCCTCCCTATTTCGCCATGGGAGACTGCCAGATTGCCATTGCCTTTTTAGCAGAGCTACCTGACAGACAGACATGGCCCTGACAAGGTCACAGCCAGGAAAAGCATTCATGATGAAAAGACCAGCTTTAAGGTCAGACACCGCCATAAATCAACAATATCCAGCAGAAACTATGTTGCATAACCATCAATTCTATGCTAGTAGATATTTATTACAATCCAATTGGAACAAATGTGTATAGACCTTGAGGCAATTACACTGAAAGTCAAATGGTTGCGTTGTTGTGTCAGACACCTACATTAATTTTCACACAAATTTCTTTACTTTGCTAACTAAGTACCAACATATGCACTATTGGATATGTACAGTAGTCACTCAATCCAAGGTTACGATGATGAATACTGACTCTTCATAATTTTAGTCTTGTTTAATACACTCAAACATTTTTCTGTGAACTAAAATAGAGTTGTTTTTAAGTCATTAACATTTTGGGAAATTTATAGAAAAGAGGATAGAGCTGGGAGTTAGAGCTGGGAGATATGTCTGTGTGTTGTGGGTTGCTTGGTTGCAGTCAACGTTTATTCTCGCATCCTTACTGTCTGGCTTTGTCAAGATCACACACAAAGATATATGCCTCACCTGGGGTGTCTATGGCACAATGGGTAGAGAAGGCGTCTTGCAATAAGGCAGACTGCAGGTTCAGTTCCAACTGCCCCCTGTCACATGACAATGTGCCCCTGGGCACTTAACTCCACTTTGTCTACCAATGAATCTATCTGTGGTGAATGTGGCTATAGTGTAAAGCGCTCTGAGTGGTCCGTTTGATTAGAAAAGCGCAATATAATTGATCCTGTCATTTACCATTTACAAATGTATATTAAATTGTCAGATAAAGCCAACTTCTACAAGGTTTTCTTTTTTTTTTTTCTGTTGACAACTTAAAGTTTCCTAGTGCTGTACAGTTGCACAGTCCATCTTTCTTGGCCACAAGACACAAACACATTATGAAGACTAATGTCCCTTCAGTTGACAGCTTAAAAAGAGGGACAAAAGGCTAATTGGGCTGAATGGATGCTTTACATTAGAAAATGGCAACTGCTTAGGCTTTTTTTTTTTGTTTCTCTTGAAACATATTGTGATTCTATAGCAAGACTTACCAGCAAGATTTGCTTCAAAATCTTTATATCACTTTGAAAATACTGAAATACTATGCCTGTGTAATCTACTTTAGACTTTTTTATGCTCAGCACGTCGATAACAAAACATTTTTGTCCAAAACACTGTTTAAGAGACGAGTTGTTAAAGCATTTTTTGCATAGGCCTTTTACAAAATTAAAATTGTAGACTTGTCAGGCAGTTTCCAACAATAAGAAACAATGATGATGGCTTTCAGTAGGGGCATTAAATATATTTTGAGGGCCTCTGAGATATTATATTTCCTTTTATTGTAATGTTTTGGTGGCTTTTTCAGGTGTTCCTAAGCTTAAAACAGATCCACTGTTAAGAACAGTGAAGGTGTTTAAAGGACTAAATTGGCATTTAAAATAGGACATAAGCTGACAAAAAGATGAATGTACACATAATGATACAGTAACGACATAGTGAGACTGGGACAAAAACAGAGAGTGAAAGATGAAGAAGCTTGAACCAGTCTATCAGCTAGCGTTGCTATCTTTATCCCTCCCTTCATTAGATTTATCGGCACTCCTGGCAACGATAAAAGTGTTACAGTTTCCAGTATTGAGGGACTCTGGGCAATGCGCACCAAACATCAAATAGCGTTAGTGGTATTTTAATTTTTAGCAGGTTATATGTCATTCCGAAACAGAAAATCAATCTCTGTGGTCAACTGCCACTGCAGCCGTCTTTTTGATGCAATCTGTCTCAACAATGAAGTGTGGGATATAGCCTCATTTTATTTTCTGTCAAATTGCAAGAGATGCAAGGTTTACAATGTTCAGCCTAAAACTGTGATGCTTGGCGTACCAAACCCTACCTTCCAATACTGTATTTCTAATGTATATGCGTAAGCACATTTAATTTACATCAAATCCATCAGCCTCCTGACGCAAATAAAAAATGAGTCTGTAATTTTTGAGTTCGGACACATTATTATAAGCAGAGCATGAAGCGTGATGATCATTTACAGCCATGCCAGAGAGCAGCAGATTGCCCATCATTCTCTCTGTGATGAAACATTAGCATAGCAACAGTGTCAAACCCTTTTAGTGTGAGGCAAATGTAAATGCTGCATATTCAAAGAGGTGCAGTCTTTATAATCACTGGTACAGCATTCAGAGGGTTTGAATAGGATTGGCCATTAGTGGCTAGGAGTCTGAACCTCCTGAAGTGCAGAGGAAAATTACACTATTCCTTAGATGCTGACTCTCTATTTGACCATAATGGGAGAGTGAATCATGAAAAATAAAAAAAAAATCTTTGTTTATTTCCAATGAAATAGAGCATATAATAATACCAAGGAATGATTTCTAGTTTCTTTGAAAATTACCCTATCAAATTTTTCATGAACTGTGAAACATTTGGACCCTGGGACAGAAGAGAGCCTTTGAAAAAGTTCTCATACTTTTTTAACTTTCCAACATGTTCACACATTAGAACTAGAGTAAGATCAATATATTTAATTAAGCATTTAATGATGTAAACCAAGAAAAGGTAATACATTACTGTTAAGTGCAAGTAAAGTTAGGGTTAGGTAAGGACTGCTTTAGTATTCAGCTGGAATTACTCTAATTTCTGCAAATAAAAATACACTTCAAGTAATTGACATTAGAATACATTTAATAAAGGAATTGGTTTCATCAATAATCAGAGCTTTAAATTACTCAGATGGAAATACTTTGTTCATATTCTAAAAATGTTGAAAATGACAACTCTGGAAACCTCCAAGAAACGTCTTTTATCTAAGCTGCTAACCAATTAGAGAGCCAACAGAGAGGATAACTGTGAATATCTATAGTTTAAAAAATATGTGGTTCCTTTGACAGGAAAGCTACTAGTCATTCTCTTCAGAAATCTTGCCATATAATAATGGAATAAGGACTGGTATTACGGAAAAAAATTCATACAAAGTTTTGTTTGTTCACCTGCGGACAAACAAAACATATTAAGGTAAGAATAGACATTCTCAAAAATTAACATTTTTACCTCTGTACAGAGAATATGAGATGGCAAGCAAAGACTGCACATAACGCTTAACTCACTATGCTGACTATCAAACTAAGTGGTGGCAACATCATGCCATGGCGGGCTTCTGCTATGTAATTTTGACAATAAATTCACAATTATGTGAAGATCTTGTATGTCAAATTTAGTCTAAAATTACTTTAAAGTACCATATTGTCATTCAAATCATAGTGCATGACATGGAACAAGCATATGTACTGGGGCCTCAGTTACACCCAAAACAGAATAACAAACAGTCTAAAATAAGTACTACACACAAACCTACACTAACAATGCCATCAACAAAACATAAACATGAGTCACTACATGAAATAGCAGATTATAGGAGAATAAATCAGCAACATTGGCAAAGTGGATCTATTAAAAGAGATGGATGGATAAATGATATTTTAAAAGAAAAGGTCTGTAACGTTTGGATGGGATTATTTCCACACTGAACTGGTTAAAAAAGACCCCAGTTATAAATCCTCCTTCTTTTCTCATGTTCCTCTCTCAAAGTGTTATGTTAAGATTACCTGCTTTTATTGCCCTTGTTTTGATCATTTTTCTATTGTCGTATCATGTCGGATGTTTAAATGTCATGTGAAAATAACCTCTGGGAGTTGGAGATTCATTCTTTGTTACAATAATGAATTTTATTAGTAATTCAACATAAGAAAATATATTTGATTAATAAATACTTAATCATATCATTTAATAATTATGAGTAGATGTGTTATTATAGGGGTTTTTATTATTTTGCTTTGCCCTTCAATTGAAGGAGTAGTAAAACACAAACCTCCTTTCTCAGGAATCAGGAATCAGGAATCAGGAATCGTTTATTGTCATTCACACACATGGGGTACATGAGCCCGAACGAAATTACAGGGGTGACGAAGACCCGTAGCCGCTGCACCTATGGCGCGCCGCCCTCGTGTCCTTCAGGACAAGAGAAAATGACACATAGGGAGAGATGAGGGAGAAAAAAATACAATTCACACTTTATCCTTGTTAGGATACAGCTTGAAGTTCAAAAAAACCTCTGCACAGCAACAGTAACACAACAGAACAGAGCCTTGGGATTAAGATGAGAATG
>JAVLVB010001238.1:266833-277117 GCA_032876305.1 Orestias chungarensis
CCCGTCTGGACACGAGGGTTCCCCTTTGCCCTGTCTTCCCGTCAGGAAAATTTGATCAATTGCGTTGAGAGACCAGCTGACCAGATCCATATTTTTGGTTTCGGAAGATATGTAAAAAGATGCTCCAAAAGAGAATGAAAGACACAAACACAGGGCTGAAGCAGGATAGATAAGGGTAAGGTCGGGAGACAGAGAGAAACGCGTCCGCCTTCTTCGAGAGCTGGATAGATGGAGTTGCACTACTGCAGAAGCAGGTGCATAACCTGGATCAGGTGGATAAATCAGTCATTGTTCATTATTTATGTATTAGAGGTCCTTTAAAATGTCCTTTCCTTGAAAAAAGTTACTACTTTGGACTTTTATTAATCTGTCCCTAGCTGAGATGGTTGTGACAGACACTTGTAGACTTTCTTTTTCATCCACATGAGAAGCTAAAGTCTCTAACAATTATGTATAGCTGAACAGCATAAAGAGTAGGATGTGCTTGGCCTGGAGGCAACCTTGTGACTTTTACCAACGCTATTACCTTTTCTTCTATTGGAAATATTTATTTTAAAGTTCAGAAGAAAAAGTTCCTCATCACTTCTGAGAAATTTTAATTTGAATATTGTTTTACCCCCTCACTTTTCATTTTTATGCTGGATCTGAGCTGGTGCTATGAATGTTACCCTCATTGTGGGAGGTATTTTTTCCAAAGGTAGTGCTATTTAATTGAGAAATAAATCTGTTATCACTAGAAGCTGTTTTTCTTATAAGTAAGACCATTTGATTTTATTGGATTGCACTTTAGCAATTTCATTTATTAGAGCCAAAAGCTATTTTTCCTCTTTTACTTTTATTAACTTATATCCCCACATGTGTTTTACAAAAAGATGCTTTACCACATTCAAACTCAGTTACCTTAGAGACAAGCCGCATAACTAAATCTCGCAAAACTTTTAACTAAAGTAAGGACATGATTTCCATGTTTGTTTACTCTTTCCAGTTGCCAAGATTCAGTTGCATTTTCTAAGTAAAAATGTAAAATATTTAGATTGAAAAGATTAAAACTGGATAGTTATACAGTAAACATTGATACTTGACATGTTCATGAAAACTTTATTGTCTTGTATAAGACAAAGCATAAAAAAGTTTCAAGCAATTAGGCAGGGGTCATCAAATTCAGGTCTCATTGTCTTGTCTCAGCTTTAACACATTTGAATGAAAAGGTCATTAGCAGGACTCTGGAGAACTTGAATGAAGGCTGAGGAGATTATTTGACCATTTGATCCAAGTGTGTTGGACCAAGGGCTCATCTAAAAGTTGCAGGATATTAGACCTTTAGCCTTGGATTTGAAATCCCCTGCTGTAGAGCGTTTGTAGATCTTGGATTTAAATGTACAATGTGATCCATGACTGCGATTTTAGAGGGCTATCAATTGGAACAGGCACTAACATTTACGTTAAAGCAGATGTGGATGCACTTATTAGATAAATGTGGCTAAATACAGCAAGTGTTTTCCAGGAAAGGTAACCCTTATAGTTTTAGAGACGACTAATTTATGAAGAAGCAACAATACAAAAAATAAACTCAGAAAATTTAGTGATTTAATTTAATATGTATATTTAATGTTTAATATTACAGTTATATCACTTTTTTTTGTTTTGACTTACAAGTTGCATACATTCATCCATTTTCTGTACACCCTTGACCCTATATTGGGGTTGGATGGGTCTGCTGGCGCCTATCTTCAGCTTACAACGGGCGAGAGGCAGGGTTACACCCTGGACAGGTCGTCATTCCACAGCAGGACAAAGTTGCATACATTTATTGAAATACTTTAGTTTTAGTTTGTTGTTACATAGAAAAAACATGGTAAATTAAATATTTTCTAATTTTTTGATGTTTCCCAGCTTACCAATTGTGAAATCTTGTTCTTGTTAACCCAATATTATTTATCATCTTGTCTTATTAGTTGCCAGGATCATTATACTCCAACTTGTTATTTCAAATAGAAGCTTAGCCACACAGTTTCATTTGTTATGATGGAATTAAATTTGTTATTATACCTATTTGTTTATTAAAAAAAAGATACAAAAATGCTTGGTTGATCTGTGACTACGGTCAAAACCCTACTATATTTACAAGGCTTGCATCTCTGGTGTGAACCCTACAAGTTGTTCAAGACACAAACCCTTGATATGGAGGATAGTTTGATAAAATCTAGTGATAGGCTTCCAGACTCTATAAGTTTCTAACAGAGCCCTTTACTTTCAGACAGCATATTTACTAGTGGTTTCTAAAAGTAGAATGGGAGGCAGATCCTTTAGTTCTCACCTCCTCTACTGTGGAACCAGCTCCCAGATAGTCAGTGAGGCTCATTGTAGTTTTAGGTCTAGGCTTAAAACTTTCCTTTTTGAAAAAAACATAATCAGGAAGAGGTGGAGAGTACAGCCTAAAATGTTGGAGGTTTAAAGGGAGTTGAATTTCCAACAGGTACAAATTAATAAGATCACCGCCTATACAGAGCTAGATAACAGGTAACATAATAGATGACATTTTGTCAACATGTGAGTTAGTATGCTGAACTGAGATAACTCACTGACAAATATGCAGGTTTAAATGTCTGTTGTAATCATGTTTTTCTACCTCTTAAGTTTAACAGTCTGCATAAAATAAGACTATATCATCAAAAACTATTTAAAGAACTAACAGGAATAATGGTCCTCATATTTAAAAAGTGACAACTCTACAAAATGGATTATGTAAATATTACAAAATCCTCACCTCTGAGCGATACATTTTCCCTATTGGCGGCACTTTTATCTGTTGTGTTGCCCTTGAAGGTTATCTGTAACATGCGACACAAAGTGCTCCCACTCAACAAAGTGGGGAAGTGGCAAAACAGCCGCAGCCATTCTTCACCAATTCTATTTCCTGGCTCGGGGAGGTGGTACAGCCGGAGGGGAGGAACAGTGACTTACACACCTCCACTTACCCTCAGCCGATGGCCCCCCACCACCCCTGAGATGGAGTTACCACAGGGGGCCCATTGGAGGCTAAACACCAACCTTCAACATGCCCCTCGGGGCCCCATTGTACATTTGTCACTCAGTGGGAATCCTTGCCACTGCAATCTTATGCCAGTTGTCCTCCCCAGAGATAATTTGATTTGTGTAGACCCCAAGTGAACTTTCCAAAGATATGTAGCAAAATTCTCACTCACATATCTGTTCAATAAAGCCTTGCATTGTCCTATGTTTGTATTCTTAACTACGTAGAAAGTACTAAAACTACAAATATGCTACAAAAGACCACAGCCCTGCGTAGAAGTAAGTTAGTGGCTTTTGTTTCAAATGTAGTTAATTTTAGTGCATTACTTTGACCAATGTCTTGCAACCTTTAACTCGTGTCAGTCCATTGTAGTATACTATTAAAAAAAAGATTTACCCGTGACACCATGGGTTAAGAGTTACAAAGTATCATCTGTCTTGAGGGAACAGGACTTTGTGAAGGAATTTGCCATCAGACAGTAGCTTTTCCTTTTAAAAGAGATCTAGCAATATGGGCCTTGCACCCTGTGGTCTCCTGCAAAAAGGCCAAGTCTGTGTGGCTTTACGCAGAGATAGGGTCCTAAAGCAGGGGTTGGATAAGGTATTTCTTCTGAACTCCTTGTGCTGGGTCAATCTACTGATAAACCTAGTCCAAGCGAGTACCTGGTGTTCCTTCTGAAAGTCCAGAACAGCAGAGCTTCTCCTGAAATTGTAATAAGTTAGTGAACAAGATTTATTTTGAGTTGATCTTTCTTATCACAATCCCTCAGGTGCTTTCTTAAAGGCTTTAAGACTCTAAAAAGGAAGTATGCCAGAGTTTGAAACCTGAACAAGCGAGGTTTTTTTCTTTCTAGTTATCCTCTTTACACATATGTGTATGTGGAATTTGACAGACTTAAAGAATAAAGAAATAGAAAATTGCAGAGCACATAGTAAATACAATAACACTACATGAAATGTCGAAGCTACAAAATCAAATATCAAAGTGTAAAACAGTTCTAGAGTTTCATGAAGAAGGACAACAATTGTTAAAGCATTTTTATAAACATATTTTTGTAGCCTTACATTTCTTAAAAACAGCTCTGTCCTATGGAGCCCTCAGTCAGTTTTTGCCAATGCTGTCTCTAACTTACTCAGTTTCCGATTCTGTTGAAGTTTGCTTTTTCTTAGAAGGGACATTTTTCTCTTCATCATTGCTATATGCGTCCTCAATATGAGGGGATAGTGCAAGTCAAAAAGTCAATGTAATCTATTGGATTCCTTAGACAGAAAACGTTTTAAACAGAGGTGACCTTGACGGGTGTTCCATATCTGTGTATACATGATGCAGCTTTTGTGCACATAACAGCAGTTTCTACGGCCAATATGTGCACACTATTGTATGGAGACAATACAGATAATGTTTACCTCTCCACAGCTTTATACTTGACTTTGGCCTTTAGCTCTTGTTTCAATAATCGGTTAAACTAATAGACCTTAGTAGATTACACTCATTTAATGCACTTTCATTTTATTCTTTATGGAAGAGATACAATTCAGATCAACAAAAAGGCTGAATTTGCAATATGTTAGACATTTTATTTCTTCCTCTGAGACAATTATTTCAAATATCTGAAGTCAATCAGATTAGGAAAAAAAACTATTTTGTCGCATTTGAACCCTTTGGTAGGTAATTGTACTTTTGAACCAAATCTTGAATGATGTCATGACTTACACATACAGTTTAAACTTAATTCAACATAAACTATGATACATTAATGAAAACTACACTAAAACTGGTTGCTTTCATGGCTGAGCATGTACAACACTTGTGGCTAATTAATGAAGAGACACATCAAAGGGCAGAGTAAACATCCACACTTTCCCCAATTGAACTGGAAAAGAGCAAAGGTATCCTTAACCAAGACCGGTGCTGGTTCTGGTAATAAGGCATAAAAGTTTGAATAATGTATAGTTCTGACATACCATAAAACATGGTTAAATGTACTTTTATTAAGTGATTGAACGACTACATTTTTTTTTGTTCAGTTGTGAAGTACAGTCATGAAGAGTCTACTCTCCTCTGCCTTTTGTCCACAAACAGCACTGAATATTCTGCACAGTTTATGTACCAGGCTATACCAGGTAATCAAAAGTGATTAACAGCATGTTTGAGTTAATTCTTCTCATACTGTTTTATTTCAAATATATTTTTGAAAGTAGGATTTGGAATATAACTATTGTGAACTCCTGGCCTAACCAGATTTATTCACCAGGATCTAGGTTCATAGTGGCAAAGAGACACAATGATACATTATGCTTAGATATAATGTCAAGCTCAAGATTTAAAGAAGAGCGAACTGAGGCATGCTTACCACTCTCTTGCATCATTACTTTATGTGTCTGGGAACAATTGAGATCTAATGAGTAAAATACAATTTTTCAGGAGGATAATATTCTGTGAGTATTTTAGATATGTATGCAGGATGCTCTATAATTTTTACAAAAAACAAACAGTTTTTTATTATTATTAGTTCTCCATGGTCTATTTAAAATATGTCCAGGCGAATAGAAAGGGACAACTTTTCTGAAATTGGTTAAACATCTTTGTTGCACACATTTTTTTAAAAAGTGATCCCTAAAAGGGTTTTAACAACAATTTTGTGAAGACAGTTGAGAGCAGTAAGTTACAGACACAACAAACTAATGGTTATGGAGAAATTTAACACCAATCCATCACAAGCCCAGTTTGACCGATATCCACAACATTCCAAGTGCATTCCAACAATTGATCAACAAATATTTCCTCAGATTTGAGTATTTAGATGTACAACACTATAGTTATTTAACTGTCAAAACATTATCACAACATTGCTTGAATATAGCTTTTCAGCATTAAAGCATTGACTGTAAACCCCAAGTGCTACACTTAGGTTACACAATCATTATAATAAATGCCCCCTTTTTTTTGCATTAAAAGCAAAATCAAAAAGAAAAAAAATGCTAGTTTTTTTTTATGAGATCTTTAGATCAGTGGTGTAATCTACATTTTTGGACTCTGATGCAGAGCTTATAAAAGTACAAAGATTAGTGACACAACTCATTTTGATTTTAAAGCATATTTATAATTGAAAAGTCTCATATTCTGGTATTGAAATAAAAATGTAAAACAAAATTTGTTAAACAGTTGGCTTTGTATGAAAACTATGTTGAAGAATTTATAAAACTGTATAGAAGCAAAACATGTTTAATTATTAAGTAGGAAGCATAGACATATCTTAACAAAAAAATTAAAATGCCTTTTAAAATGTTCCAAACATGGTTATCTTTGTTTCTACCCTAATGTTGCCAGCACTAAATCCTCAAGCATTGGCATCTCTTGACTGAAGTCTATTTAATCTCTTTATGCATACATCCCCAATCAGAAAGAAGCATCTGAATATTAAACCAATCACAGAACAGTGATCTGTGGTTGTGAGCTCACCCAATGGGGCTGGTCCTTATAAGCCAATGTAATAAACATAGTATTGCATATCAATGGCCGATTTTCAGTGTTTGTACAGAAATATTTAGTTTTTCTAGTGGGTGTATGGTTTACACTAGTATTTCACATAGACCACACCACTGCTATGGATCTATGGATATGAACTAGAGGTACAAAATACCTAAAAATACCAGAAATTTCCAATAGTACCAATGGTTCCAGAGGTTTGTCTAGGACCAATGAGTACTTAAACTAAGCAACTAAAAGATTCCACTTTTTTTTTTTTTCGTTGATTCTTTTTTTGGTACTATACCAACTCAGTAACTTAAGTATTGATTTTTTAGACCTCTGAAAAACTTGATGATAGCTTTTTTGTTTGAGTAGAATAGTTTGAATTCCTTAGATATATTAATTTAATTGAGGGCATGTCATTTTCAAGCAGAACTAAAGAGGTAACTACAAGTTATTGCTTTCAAAGTTCAATTGCTGGAACAAGTCTTTTCTATTGTTATGAACCCTTCCCCATTATTCGGAACTTTTCAGCCACTTTGGAGTGCTGTTTTAATACACTATCATTTTACTGGCATTTTGCAAATTAACTTAATTAGTGTGATGATCTAACAGATGCTCATGAATAGCTTTCTTGCAGCTCTTTTCAGTTCTTTTTTTGCCCGATTTTAACTTGTTTTTAATGACATTTTCATGATCAGATTCAAACTTGTGAACAGTGCACAGTCTATCAGGAGCAGAAGTACATATTTATGTACTTCAAAGTCATGTTTTTGTGCTGTAACATGGCTGTATGGTCTAGCTTTGTGTTGAGCTCCAGTTTCCCATTAAAGTATAAACCAAATTAATTGAAGTTAATATACTTGTAAATACTGTATAATATGTAATTCAAGAAGGGTCATTTTTTTGTAAAACATGATTGCTTGAATTTTCTAACATCTTTTTTTTTTGCCAGTACCATGGTCAGCTCCATCCAATTTCCCCTTAGCTCTAAAGACCTTTCCTGTCACTGCCGTACAAAAACTTTTCACAGACAATAGCTTTAAAAGTCCTTTTTTTATTTTGTATTTCGATTGCAATCACAATAAAGTAAATTTAAATAAATAGTAACAAGTCACAAAAATGAGGAAAAGTGATACAAATATACAACAGCTTGCATGGAATTATATCATTAAATGCTCTTTAACACTAGAACCGCCAAGGGAGTCATACAGTGTTTACACCTCAGCATTTTCAAATGCTTGTATTTCTGTTAAGATAAAACCCCTGCATTTCTAAGTTGATTACTTTTCCTAAAAAGGATTTATTAATCATTCAGTGAATTTTGGTGAGTGTGCGCTAAAAAAGAAAGAGAAAAAATAACTTTTAAACCTGGAACCTCAGAGGGAGTCATTTTTAACCCCTCATATAAAACGTTGTATGTAGCCGTCATTTTTCCCGCGTGTGCTGACTTTGAGTAATATATGCGTGAGAGCAAGAGCGTCCAGTGTTAACCGGTTCATCTAAAGTAATTTAAATACTGAAATCTGATATTGTTATTGTAAATAGTCAGTTATTTGATTGTTGTTGTCATGTTTGCACTTACAGTTCCTAAAGTTTGTTGATGAATATAAAATCTATTTGTGTGGTTGAGAGAACGAGAGCGCAACGTTAGGCCACTTGATCTATTCTAAAATAAGTAAAATAGAGAAATCTATTAGTTGTTTTTTTTGTAAATATCTTATTTGATCATTTTGCTGTTTGTTGTACTGCTACTGTACTACTGCAGTTTGTTTTGAATTGTATTACTTTTACCCCTCCAATCTTCATAATTCATTAATTCTTAAAAAGAAAAAAGCTTTCAAATATATATTTTAAACACAAATTTGGACAAGTGTCCATAATTACTTCAAAAAATATCTGTGAATGAGCAGCTTAACAATAGCTGATAGAAAGCACATCTTAGCATCGCTATTGCCGCAATGGTGTCAAAATGACCCCCACCCCACCACCCTGCAGTTCCAGGAAGTTTGGAATGGTGGCGGTTCTAGTGTTGAAATAGAAAATGTCTTTAATTGTATTTTTGTTTTGTTTATTTGGTAGTCTTTTGGATGAACACAAAGTAAAAAAGGAATTTGTTTTTGACACACTAAAGAGTCCCTAAAATGGACATGTGTAAACAGGTAATCTAGCCCCTTGCTATCACCTCTGCAAGACAGTGTTTGCCCAGATAAACACTGCGCCAAGTAGCTGTGGGCCTGGTTTACCGTGGAGTTACTAAAGTCACTGAGCTGCACCTTGTGTGACGCTGCAGCATCCATCACAGTGAGAGCGATGTTAGGACTGTGGCATTCTTCTAGTTTTAGTAAGGCCACAGGGAAAGATATGGTCTGTCAGCATGAAGCAGATTGCTTGCTAGATGCCATGTTTGGAAAAAAAAAGTGTAGAGTGTCTGGCTCTGCACTCAGTGCTCCTAATTTGCATTAAGCAGTTTGTATTCTAAACCATTTTGTAAAAATATGTACAAGCAAGAGATTGGTGTGTAAAAGCTACTGTACGGTAACCACTTAAAAAGCATTTGAAAACCCCTCACTTGCTACAAATCTTTCTCTCTGTCTTCGCCGCTCACTAGAAACAGATGTCCAAGCGACCTGCCTCCATTAAGTGGATCTGCTCCGGAGTATAACTCAGCACTGCCCCAGACCCTGCTGAGATTTCAGGCAGCAAAGCCAGCCAGACGTCATCACCATCCCTCTGCCCAGACGTGGGACTTTGAGAGCAAATTTAGAGATTGAGACAGCAGGGCAACATGCCAGTACCGGCTCCATCTTCGTGTAACTCGCAGTGCAGGTGGGAGAGCTTTAGCTGGACACGGCCCATACCTCTGCTGTAAGTGGTCATTAAAAAGCTGTCTGACAGTGATTTCCTCTATGAGTGGTAGTGGAGTTGTCCTGCTCACTACACCAGCTACTCCACTTTCAACACCACAAGTTTCAGTTTAATGGTGTCCGCTGGTTAGTACTGATCCATCTGTCAGTGTGTGACTGCGTTAGCTACCATCTTGTTCGGCAGTTCTGAACTGGGCCACGTGTGTTATGTCTTTTCTGATAGTAGTAATTGTTAAGATTGGATTCAGCAATGTGACTGTAAGAGAAGAAGGACAGTGGAGAGTGTAAAAAAGTAAGAAGTGGCATCCTCATTATTTATTTATTTATTTTCTGCTCTTTCGAATTTCAAATTTAGGATTAAAGATTTTTTCCTACAATGACTGGAAGTTGTTTTGAAAATCAGACAGGCTGATAATAAGGCACTATCACTTTGGGTCATTTAGACCGATTTTTACATACAGTAAGATATTTATAGACAAATTTCTGCTATGAATTTTGTGCATGGGGAAGGGGATAAAAAAAAAAAAACTAAAACAACTAAAACAATTTGAATGTGCTGGCAAATAGAGCCAGATAGAAAAAAAAATAACTGGTACCTTAAAGAATGTAACTTTTGCAGAGCCTGAATTAGTTATGTTTTAGCCTGTGATTTGAACTCAAGACTTGTTGTTCTTAATATTAAATTAGCTTAAAGAGCACACACTAATAAAGAAGCAGAGTGCTTGAAACTATCATTTGAAAATTCCAATAGCAGATCCAAGTACAAGAAAAAATCCATGAATGGTATTGTACCATTGTAATATATGTATGTATTTATATACATATATATAGTACAATGGTACAATACCATATATATATATATATATATATATATATATATATATATATATATATATATATATATATATATAT
>JAVLVB010001238.1:277217-295048 GCA_032876305.1 Orestias chungarensis
TTTTATATCCATTATCTACAACATAATATTCCATTTTTTTCTTCATCCTTCAGTTCAACCGAATTGTTCTCGCTTCAAGTACCCTGGCAAATGGTAAATAAATTACTTGGAGACACCCAGAAGCCTTTATGAGTTTTCATTGGTATTCACTCATAACAGATCTGGGGTTTTATTTATTTATCTATCTTTTTTTTATGTTGGAAAATCATTGCAGATAATCTAAGGAGAAAGTCTCCGTGAATTAAAATGCATGTACGTCCTATGCACACACCCACGCAAACACAGTCCCTCAGTTCCACAAACATCCATATGCCCCTAAAATCCCCCTCCCTTTTTTTAACCTGTCCTTCCCTTTTTCCAGGCTCCCAAGTCTAATCTCTGCCATTCATCAGATGGAAGTGATATGCTCTGCAAGCACAGAGACAAGCACTGCATCTGCTATGCTCTCTGTGACACTGTTGTGTTAAAGTAACTAGATATTCAAAGGTATTACCATTTTTTGCATGTGAAAAAAAAAAATAGCACCAGAAAATATAGCAAAGAGAAGAGCAGCTGTAAAGATAAAACATCTGGAATTTGCAGTTTGCTGTTTGCAGATTTATCAAATAGCATATCTTAAGCCTACATACCTAGGCAGAGTGACTTTTGACACACTATTGCATAATATTTGTGAAATAGCAAATCCACAAGCATCAATAATTTTGTCGAGAAATTAAAACCTGTAATTGTTTTTTGCAGTACTTCTATAACGGATTTAATTGTGCATAATATCCTGATGACTTGAGGACCTGAAAGCCAACCAGAGCAACATTCCAAAAGCCAGATACAGTACATTTTTTGGTAGACAGCTGACTTGAAGTAGCACAACCTTAGTCGCACAACACAGTTTCTTGGCACAAGAACAGTTCCGGCCAGAATATACATGATCAGACTAGAAAACAGAAGCAATCTGTGCAAATGTTTAGCCTGAATTTACCAAATAATCACTGTGAGCAGCATAACTATGCAGTTAACATCATTTCTGACTATTGTTAGATGTCTTATACTCACAGGGGATAACAAGAAGAATGGAGGCCGAGAACTATAGGGCTAAGGTAAAAACAGCAGTAGTCATAAACTAAACAATCAGAAGAGACGACATCAAGACGAAACATCCAGCTCTGAAAATACCAGGGGCTAAATTAGAAAACAGAGAACTTGAATACGAGGAAGATCTTTATCTGTTTCAAAGGATATTTTGGAGATTTGTTTAGTAGTTCACATTAGAACTTGCTTATGTTATCATTTTTGTGAGATGCACCAGTACAACTGTAAGTAAAACAGATCCTCTGCAGGATGTTACCCTGTTTCAATATGTTATTCAGTTTAAAAGTCTGACAATAACACTTTCAAACACATATCTTTTTCAATATAGTGGAATATTTTTCATCTTTATTCATTTAACCTTTAACACAAGATACGTTTTAGCTTTCCCTTGTAAGACACCTCAAAGTTAGAAGTTACTATAGAGTTAAAATAGATCATCAAAGTATTGTAGACTTAAGTTTTAGTGCGACCTGAGTTATCTTTTTTTTAAAATTGCAATCAACTGAGTGTAACTGCTTTCAACAAATGGTTGTTTTGTTCGTGTTCCGACTGGCCAAGGATGTCAAAAGTATTTAACCTCTATAGAATTGGATGATGCCAACACGCATTAAGGACCGGCCAAAACAATAACGCTTTTAAAATATTTAAAATATCCTTGAAAGCTGGTCCATCCCTTGTCATACCCACTTGTCTCTGCAGCCTCGCCTTCAGCGGTCTTTGGATAGACCCTCGGACAGGTCGCCAGGCAGCAGCAAACCAACCTATATAACTTACACTGATGAGTTAAAGGTCAAAAGGTTGTTGTTGATTTCTTTTTAACTGCTGAGGATATTTATCCAAACATCTGGGGCTTTGGTGAATGTATTAGAGTCTGTATATTTACATGAACTGAGATAATATTCAGAAAATTGTAATATGTGCAACTTATTCTGTTTTTTAGAAGTCATAAATGTTTGTTTTGTGTGTGTGTGACTTTTTTCTGTTTTCCCAGAAAAAGAACAGCACAAAATAAATATGACATTCATATCGCTGATGAGGGCGTATAAGCCTGTATGACAAACTAAATACTGTCTGTCTTCATTTCTTTGCACAGTGTACTTTATCTTATTTATTGAACAGCTATACGTAATAACAGAAAAATATAATTTTTACATAGTTGAACCTTAAAATGAAACAGTGCCTTGCCACTGCTACACAATGAATTAACTCCATCTTTTCATTACACACTTTATCTTGCTTTTTTCTTTTATTTATCTATCTGGAGGAGCATTCATGTGTCTCTTCCCTTTGTCCTTGGAGACGAGAACGCAGACAATGGTTCCGTCACTGCATTTCCTCCCCATTCTGTCTCTGCCCAGCAAAACATGACGGAACAAATGAACCAATTAATTGTGCTGGTGGCTGTGCTGTCCCATGGGGCTCTTCCAAAGAACTGAGACGGCCTGATTAGCTTGCAGGTAGGCCTTAGTGGAGACAGGCAGCTTAGACGACTGAAGTGAGAAAGCTCAAATAATGTGAGCACACCTATAAAACATAAAATAAAAAATCAACTTTACACTCTGTCTTTTTGTAATACTTTCTTCCCCATTTGGCCTTTTTTGTCAGTGCCTAGTGTTGTTTATGTGAGCTGCATCCTGTAAATAGTTATATTCACAATCATCTATTTACTTTTTACATCTAAGTAACCTTTTCACACTTGATACATGTGACCAAATATACCCATAATACTGGATTGCCCTAGGTGATAATCAAATGACTCTCTTGAAATCTAATTTAAAGTCTGAACATTTGACTGTTTTATGTTTTAGAAAGATTTGAATTATCATATTAACAGGTATAATCCAAAGTAAATCAAATTAAGAAAAAGTTATTGAATAATAAATCCAATGGGAATTGCTATTATTTTGAAGAACTGAAACTTATATTATCTTTACCCTGATAAAGCTGATTTACTGTATTGATTTAGCTTTAAAATTGGATGAAGTCAAGTAATAAAGAGCTTCAGAGACAAAAGTGCAATTATGGCTATAAGGCTAAAACAAGCTTCAATGTATAAAACACAGGGTCAAAGTTTAAAACTTTGTCAACTGACATGCCAAGAGACATTACGGAGAAGTCATACACAATGTGTGCAAGATTACTAAAATACATAATGTTCTGTCATTGGAAAAAATAGGATTTAAATCATGTCAAATTGCGTAGTTTAGCTCATATTCATTAGTATAAGATTGTACATATGAATCAAGTCCTGTACCTTAAGTTCAAGTCTAGTCACAAACCTTCACTCTAGTGTAGTCTCCATCTGTATGTGCAACACAGACAGATCTTTGAATAAATACTTGCAATACCTCAAAAAACACAAGTGACATGAGTATGAAGTACAAGAACATTTTAAAAACCTTCGTAATTTTATTTCAATTGATTCCCTATGCTTCCATGACACCAGGGAGGGTTTCAACTGACTTAAAACAAGAACAATCAGGTAATAACTGCCTTATTGATCGAACACAACCCTTCCATCTTTCTGTTATCACACACCCAATGATCGGAAACTTATGTGCCATATGGGACAGAGGGGGGAAAAGACCTCTTACCCGGTGTCATTTTACTGACAAGGTCGGATTGACTAAGTGCATTTTACATCAAAAACCAGGATGTGTTGGAAATGTGCTGGTTAAAATCTGCTGATGTCACACAACCCATAAGGTCGGCAAGGGATTTTTGAATTTAAAGATAAACTATGACCTCCAAAGATCATGTTTGTTGCATTTTAGCTGAGCTAAAAATAAAATTGTGGAGAGATCTCCTCTTTGACCTTTGACTGAGAATCTGCTGATAGGTAAAATCTAAATTCCATTGCGTGCAATAATCTTTTGTTGTATTGCCTTCTGTAGTAGTTCCCAAAATTCATATTCTATGCTCAAATATCACTGCTCAAAAAGCAAATTTCTAGATAAGGTCAATGGCCTGTACTGTACTTATAGCATTTGGACCCTTGACTTATGTGGAATATGGAAAGTTATGATTCCTGATCAAACTAGATCAGCTGTAAGCAACCTCTATCTGCATGATATTTATTCATGTCATATTTCCTTATGTTATAGTATGAAAAAAAATCTATACAAAATTACTTTAAAGTGTTTCTTTTAAAACCAGGTTAAAATGTTCCACATCCTGGAATTTTTATCATGAATGGCAAAATGCCTTAAAAATCTACACAAGCACCATGAACTTTTTGGCATGAACTTAGATTTTGTCCCCAACCTTTTTTGTTGATTTTGATACGCTCCAACTCGTTTTTCAGTGGTACGCCTATAATACACAAATCTGTTCTTTGGCTAAGAATAATTTGAACCAGATACCCAAAGTACTTTAAAAGCAAACAATTATCTACTGCTGTTTTGCTGAGTATTTTTTACATATATTTGCCAGGATTTTCTCCTAATTCAATAATACTCATGGCACCAATAGACAATATGCAAACAAAGTTTAACTATGAGCTTTTTTTTTTTTTTTGGTTGAGCTGTATATGTTAACTCTTTAAAAAATGGGGTCTGACGAGGTTCTATATCTACTTTTGTTTTAGATCAGGATAATCACTACATCTAAATATTTTCCTGTCTGCATCATTTCCCTTTTTCCAAGTTTTTATCAGACTGTGACATACTTTTTTCTTTGGGTCCTTGGAACTCAGACAACATTAGCAGTTTTCAGAAGTATAAGCACAATAAAAAATTTAGAACTACTTCCTCTACAATGCAGTTCAGCAGCAGCTTTTTCCTCCTGGTCAATTTGTCACTATGTGCCTGCCAGGAGGTATCCTTGCGGGTCAACACTGGTCATTGCTCTGTCTGACACTTGGAGAGAAAGAGGGCAATAGTGGAAGGTAAAGTGAGACAGAGAAAGGAGGCCAGAGGGAGAACGATCCTGACAAAGGCCCTGAAACAGATCTGTCCCAGTCAGCAGAGCCAGGGGAGTATGCAACCAGGCTGTCAGCACCTCTCATTAGTCAAAGGCAGGCTCCTCGACAATGTGACACTGATTACTGAAAGCCCTGATTCAGACTTTCTCTCCCTCTCGGTGTAGCCACAAACAGCATCAGCTAAGTCTCCATGCACGTGTCTGTTTATACACAAACAGAACAAACCATAGCGACACACACAAATTCACAGTCTTTCCCCTGCGAAACGTATTTAATTTAACTTAGAGACTTTTATCTTCAAAGGGATATAAAACGTTATTTAAAACATAACAAAAAAATGTAAGGTCATTGAAGGGTGTTTTTCAGACAGTTGTGATAGTTTGACGGGACGTATTTTGCCTCATCTGACCAATTTGTTTATGCAGTGTCTCAGAGAAGCATTTGTACAACACACACACACACACAATTTCCAAACAGCCTTCACTACAATATACTGGAAAATACACAAAGACTTGCATATTTGTGGGTTAAATAAAATAAAAATGTTTACTTTTTGGGGTGTGTCATCAGCTTTCTGAATGTAAAGACTGAAATTGTAGTCATTATTCTTTACAAAACAGATCAAATTAGATGATTTTTTTATTTTTCCATTCTTGCCAAGGTTTTTCTTTTGGGTTTAGTCTGGATGTTGACTGAGCCATTGTAACATAGCCTCCATAGAGGCTTAATATACATGAAATATTAACACTTATTCAACACAATGTGTCACTGAAACTATTGAAATATTTATGTACATTTTTACATAATGTTTTTACCCAGTTGTATCTAATTTACTGCAAGGGCGTAACAATTTCTGTATGCAACAAGAACTATACATGAACAGACTGTTTCTGACTAGAAGCAGCATAATTGCAACAGCATACAAATGTAAAAGCCCAATTAGCATTAAAGAAAGAATTAGAGAAATCACCTATGTTCAGAAAGAACATGTTTGCAAAGTAAAAAAAAAAAGCTCTGGATCCAGTTATGAGAACCAGAAGATTTCAGTGTAATTCTGGACGACAGAAATGTATTTTCATTATCAAGTGGTGGGGTAAACTCTGACAAACGGACACATTAAATTTGTCCACCAGACTAAAATTTGCAGATTATAAAATGATTTAAAATAACTAAGACTTTGTCTTCAATCGATTCCGAATCTAAATTTTACACAAAACAAAGCCTTTGTAAACAATGTTTACAGCAACTAACTAATGAGCATTGGAACATGCAAACTACTTCCAAGTACTACTTATGTACTCAGTTTCCCTTCAAATGGAACTGCAGCCTCTGTTCACAAGGAGGCTTGTGATTCTCTCTTCATGTGTGCATGTTTAGTTAACATGTATTTATTCAGTACGTGAAAATATCATTCAAGGGTTCAATGGATACCAATTTTAGTTAAGTAGGAATAGCAATATCTAAAAAATATTATAAATATATAAGTAAATGAAAAAGTAAACCTATAATTTAAATAATTTTTGTCAAAAATGTACTACAGGAAATTATACTGAATACATGTAACCTATGATTGTATACTGGGAGACAGTCCAACAATATTTAATTATTCATTTTTAGGCCACGTCACACAATTATACTCTTGGTTGTATATTTATAGTCTTTGGCCTTCTGCATCCTTAACCTCTAACAAATTCTCTAGTGTTTTGCAGCCTCTAAGATGTTTGTAGCCCTGCCTTGTATTAAGCTCAGTCCTCTTTCTACAAATTCTGACTAGCTGTGCTTGCTTGAAGAAAGGACTTAATTTACCTTACCTTAATTTAAACATAATAATACAAGTTCAAATCTAGTTTTTTTTTATTGCAATTTAAAATATTGTATGGTCTTACCATAATTTTTATTTTGGGTTCATGTATATATCCCTTCTCCATGAATATATCTCACTCTATTGTAAAAATCTTCCCCCTCTTTTGATTTCCTTTCATTTTTAGAGGACTGGCTGCTTAATGGAGTAAGTTGTAGTCATATTGGAATAATTGTGTTCCATCTATGTGTTATATTTATCCCCAAAATTATTTTAGTCACTTTAATGTGTGGAAGAAGAGCCTTCAAGCTTCACATTTTTACTGCGCATTTATGGCTGTTTAAAAATACTGAATTTGCCACACATATTGGATCACATGGAATGCAATAGAAGAGAAACAGCAAGGGTCACGCATTAACTACATTCATTGTTTAACATAAATAGTAACTCAAATAAACTGCACTCGTTCACCCCTGCACTTCTCTCATACTTTTCAATGACAATATGAAAGTTTTATGTTATATTATGTTAAATTATTCTTGCAATGTGGTGTAATGCGCCAATCTTACTTAGTGACAGAATAAATTATTCTTCAGTTTTTGTTGTTATTGAATTATGCAGACACTGAAATACACAAAAGTACTAAAAGACCTAATTTTCTGCAAAGCAGCATTTATTAAACGCTGAGGGGAAAACGGAACTGTCCAGCTGGCCAGTTAAAAGTCTAATATGTGTGTAATTTGTGAAAACACACTGTTATTTTGCCCTCCTTTTTAGCCAAAATTGCTATGTAAACACCTTTATAGTAAATCTATTACATTGTATTGTGTACAAACATAATTGTTTATTGCTAAAATTGATGCTTTTACAAGAGTTGACTTTGAGGAGTAAAATCTTTACTTAAGGTTTGAGACAAATTATTAGATTCTGTCTTTAGCAGGTATGCAGCGATACCACTTTTTTCCAAAATGAGTAGTGTACGAGTACTTGCATTTGAGAACTCACCGATACCGATACCGAGTACTTACGCCAATACACATATAGTTACTTTGGATTTTTTAAATTTTTCCACAGATATTGTTATTTAAAAAAAACATTCCCTATTATGTGCAAACAAATGGTACAAACCTTTGCCCGCTGACCTGGTGGCACAGATAATCACGGCATAATAGTATAGCCAATAGTATAGCCGCGTGTGCTATCGACGTCGTGGTATCGGTGGTAATATACGAGTGAAGTACTTATGCACAATTTCGGACCGATACCAGTGTCGGTATCGGTGCATCCCTAGTCTTTACTATGGAAACAATGGTACAGTGTCAGTAAAGAATGAGAAAAGTCACATAATCATTCATCAGCTTTACAAGTGTTTTTAATCATAGAAATGCAAGGGCCTGAGACAGTTGAAATGTTAATTTGTGTTCACATTAAGCAGATCAATCTCTTCATGAAAAACTAATGATGCATATAGGAATTGTATGTGCAATAATAAAGTGAGAAGCCAACTCTATATGTCTTTCAAGCAGGATTTGTAATCAACAACACAATTCAGGAAAGAGCAATAGCAATGGGTGTATGAAGTTCAAAAATGAATTAGTATACCATCCAATTCAATTTATATCTACTGTAAAGACATACTGGGGTGGACCAATTCTGTAAAAAATATAAATATATATACATAGAATGATTTTATAGGGAAGTTTTCCTAAGAACTTTCCTGTGAACTTACGAATGAATGAGCTGTCTATGATGGAATTTCCCTGATAATATCTGTTAGGATGAATCATGATATAGTTTTTTTTTTTAATTAATTTTACCGTTTTCTGGTTGTCCATTATAAGTGGTGGTTGTCAGTTCAAATACTAGCACTGAATCCAGTTAATGTGCAGTTCTGCTGGTTTGGAAAGCACTATCCATGACCCTGTGTAAAACACAATGGCTAACGGCGTAAGAATTCGCTGTTTCAACAACGATATCTTTGATCCTTAGGTGTGAGTGTGTGCATGAGCGGTTGTTTGTTTAAGTTTAAGCGCTGAATGACAACAGTTAATTAGCCACAAAGCTGTTAATGACGATAGGTAAAAAAGTCAGTGAATATTATACTGGAAAAATCCAGCCATTGATAATAAATCTGCAATCATTACTAACAAAGGTAAACATGACTTACACAGTGAGCATTGCAGAGTACATAATAAGGGCAGAGAACCTCATTTCAACTTTGAGAAACATCCTTGAGAACATGAGTGATGGACATATAGTGGCCATGGTGTTAAATGTACTTCTAGAATCCTTCCAACCATTCGCTGTCCTTATAACACAAAAAAAAGATAATTGTACATTTTCAGAATTTAAGAGAAAAGTCAATAATTAAACTGGAAGAAGGAAAATGGCAAACTCCACTGACAAATGAATAGAATGAAAGTGCAAGACGAAATAATGATACATTACATGAATAATACACTAAGCCACACACAAGCAGCAAAAGCAGTTCCGATACAAATGTGACATGTTACAAGTGTGGAATAAAACTAAACATTACTAGAAGATGTCAACAGAAGGTGAGTTATGGCTTCTGCAAGAGAAACACACACACAATTGCTGTGCAAGAAAAAGAGCTTTCAAGATCTTGGACAAGTTGTAGAAGAACAAGAAAATCAAGATAATTTCCTCAAAGCCAAACACACAAAATGACACAATTTAAAATAACATCAAGTTTATAGGTAATACCGTGGAAGCAGTTATGTATTGTAAAAAACATCAATAAATAAAAGATTTTGATGAGCCTTCCAAGCACAAATCAACTACGGGGAACCAGCTAATTGAGTCGTTCCTGTAACATTGGTCCAAAAAAGGTGATAAGCTACAGTTCACCTACTCTACAACTGAGGACAACAACTCAACTTACAGCTGAGTGATGCCTTCTTCACATATAACATCCTCTCAGTAGCAAGGAAGAAGAACATTTCATATGACTGCCCACTTTCTTGAAAGTAGGCGTCTGCATTTACTTTTCAAATAAGTGTTGATGAATGTAAAGTATGATATAATATGAAAAGTTGGCCTGAAATATTGGGTCACTTTAACAACAAAGTTTCAAGAAAGTTTCCAGATCTGGAGTTACAAGATGTGTATACAAAATGAAAAGTTTATACAGAACAGAAACAGGGAACGATGATGAAAGGCAAAATCCTTAAGAACCAGTTTTTTGTTGCTTTATACTTCGGGAAATTCAGATAAAGACACAAAATTCAAAAGCCACTTCCCAGTCAGTTTGAAACACCTCTGCACCCTTTTCACCTCACCAGGATGGCAAAGCCGAGAGAAGGTGGAGAAGTCTGTTTGATTTATGTAGGTGTCTGCTAATAGAGAGTAACTTAAATGTTAAACAATGTAACTATGCAGTATGTATAAAAACTACTATTTGGTAGTATACTGAGTGTGGAGTTTTTTGCATCTACCAATGAACATTCTGAATGCATACAATCAGATGAGTGCACCAAAACATAAACTAGGAAAAATCCACAATAAAACGAACTAAGACTTTGAGAGAGATAAAGTGGGTGACAAAATACAGACATGTATACACTTCAGTTAAAGAGCAATATGCACAGTACCTGTAACGTATCAGGAAGCCATGGCAATAAATTGGGAAAAAAGGCCAGAAACGAAGAGATGGAAAAACTACAGGAGAACGAGACCTTCAAACTCACTCTTTAGCCACCAGGCAAACAGACAGTGGGAGATAAATGGGTCTACACACTCGAGACAGACAGTGATGAAAAATACATGTCTAAGGCAAGGTTTGTTGCCTAAGGATGAAGCCAAAAACAAGGGATTTACTACAAGGAAACATTCTCACCGACAGCCTACCTAACAAGTGTAGAGGTTCTGATGCATACGCCTGCACAGGGAAACCTCAACCAGCTACCTTTTAGCAAAAAAACAAAAAAAACAACCCTTAACTACTCATTGAAGGTGATTTTTCCCTTTGCTTATTTAGTATTAATTTAAGCCAACATACAATAAAAATTTGAGCAATGCATTGAAGGAGCTCACTACCACAAACGATAAAACAAAGCAAGCAAAGTTATATTAGGTTAAAATTATGGATGTATGGATGTACCTTAAAAAAATGTGTCCAAGATTATTGGAGATATACTGAGAAAGTATGTTACAAGTATGTGCTTTATATGTAACAGTATCATTGCATAGAAGATAACTTTGAATGACTGTAGACATTCAATTATGTATGGGACGTCTAAAACTTACACTAATGTGTTCATTTATCTTGTAGGTTATGGAACATGAAAACTGTTGTTTTAATATTTCAGAGTAGCAGATGCAGCGTGCTGCTGGTGCTAATGTGAATCTAACATAAAGTGGTGTAGAGTGAAAAAGTCAATCCGCGACGTGCAACACATAAAATGTGCTTTTAACTGTATGCCAACCATCATGTGAAGTTTACTATAAAGGTAAATTAGGACTTGTTTCGGTGATATTGACTGAATTCGTCAGTTCACTAAATAATTTTTTGCAGGTGAGATTGACCAAGGAAAAATGTCCAGGTTGCTTCTGTAACTGATTCCAATAAATTTAAAATAAAAAAATGTATATAACAAACATCCAGTCTTACCTAATATCATCCCTGGGTATGGAAAGTTATGGTTATTAGCAATTAAATTACTCATATGTCGTAGCACTGGGCAATGATTACTTTAACCTAACCGCAGGGGAACTTTAGAGACACATTATGTTGGGACAGAACTTTGTGTATATACTAAACAACAGCTTTGCTGATCTCCAAAATTCATTAAACACAAAGTTTTACTGTAACCTCCTCAGTTTACTTATAAACACAAATGTATTAATATTTTATCAACAATCGTGATGATATTGGTTGGGAACAATAATCGGCTACTGTAAAGAGAAGTAACAATATTCTGTTGATAACCTCATTCTCTTTGTGTTATTTTTAGAGGCTTCAAGGACATCTCTGCACACTAATTTATATTTGATGATTAGGGATTAACAAAACACTAAAAAACTTTTTTGAAGCTTCCAAGTTATCGAACATCTTTTGTTAATATTTCATCAAAGAAACAGTTTGCTTACTGTGAACCAATTTTTACATCTCTAGAATTCTTTTGTTTTGTTTTTTGCTCAGGCTTGGATGAATTTCTTCTGTTTATCATACATCTACTTCTGCCTGGTGATTAAATGCAAAATATGCACAAAGTCTTCATAACAGTCCAACAACCACTGAGTCAAAGTATTACATTAGAAGAGTTTCTTGTAAGCAAAGCTATGAAAACTGATTAACCGCTACAACAATGCTTAGAAAAGCTTTCATGTTTGCAACAGGCTGTTGAATTTTGAAATGTACACTTTGGTGTGTTTTATGTGAAAAATTGTTTTAACAAATTTGCAGTTAAGTGTTTCTTGCCTTCTTACTAATTCTAAGCAGTGGGGTTTCGCAGCACTGACAGGAATATAAATATGAAGAACCCTGTAGGCTTCTACAAACAGACCTGTTTATGTGGCACCTCTGAAGGAAGGCAGCAGGAAACACAACCCCTGAGAGAAAAGTGTCCAGCATGCCCTTCAAGCACATACACTGCCGTTAGTCTGACCAGGCCAAGGATTAAAGTGAATTTGTGGGGAGTCGTTTGCTTTCCAATTCTGACTACAACACTAGATCTCCTAGTTTGTACCACATGTGGACTTACAAAAGGGAATTCTGCCTGTACGTCTTTGATTGATCCACATGGCATTTTGACCTGGAAAGGACCAACACTCCATATTTTATTACAGACCCAGAAAGCTAAGTACCACGGGAAGATGAGAGCCTTTTTGGAGTCGGCTTCAGGGTTACCAATATGAATGCAAACTAATCCATAGTCTGCCTGCTTTATTTATCCACTTTCAACATTTGGACCAACCAATGGCCTTACTTCTTTAGACACAAACACTATTTAGCATGCCTCTCATTAGAGCTTTGTTATTTCACCTCCTATTCAAACTGCCAGGTTGGCAATATACAGGCGGGGGTATGTTATGTATTAGGGGCTAAAGTCTACCCTTCTCACTGTGTTAGTTCTAACAAGGCCAGGATAGCAGCCAGATTGACAGCTGCAGGGGTATTTTAACAGGCTTCGTGTTAAACTGCTAAACTCTAAGGAGCCATATGAATGATTCCCTGCCAAATCATGCAGAGCACAAACTGACTGCCTTCACCGCTACAATTTTCCAAATAACCATAAGCTTTCATCAAGAGAGAAAATACATTCTTGGAGTCTTGGAAGGATGCTATTTTTCAGTACTAACAACCTCAAGTTTGCACTCCTCTCAATGTCTTTTAATGAGAGACATTTTTTCCCCTCTTGCCATTGTAGATAATAGCAGAATAATGATTAGTATGTGGAAAAGTATGTGGGTAGGATTTATACATACAGGTCTTTCTTACATTAACTTACCAAGAGAATGAATTACATAAATAAGGGGCCTTAGGACACATTTAAGCAGTTCTATCCTCCAGACCAAATACAGGCAACATAAAAAAACATTTTTAACAAAAAAGTTGCAAACAAGCAAATATTGCTTATAGATCTGCACCGTCAACATACTTGTGTCTCTGTCAACAGGCTTCTTGTGAAGCAGACAAAAAGATGTCTGCCGTTGAGTTATTATTTTCAAGAAATTTCATCTGTCTCCATTCCATTCTGTCTCCCACCAACGGCAATGGATTGAGGAGGCATCCTCGGACAGAGGTGGTCGCTGTAATAACCTCGTCAGAATGCTGCCGTGTATACTGTATGCTGCCTTCACTGGGATAAATGTAAATGATTTATTACATATTTATGTGTTTAAGCTACGTATAGTCACACAAACTATTGGTATTAACTGCTTTACAGTATTTAATTTATTTTAATAATTGTATAATAATTTCTATTGTATTTCATGTAGTGATTGTGATTCCCAAATAATAATTTTTATTTATTTTATTGAACTTTCATAAAATAGAGGGGGAAAAAGGTTCTATTCGGGGTCCAACACATAATGCACCATCAAAAGCTTTCCAGCCTCTTAATGCCTTCTTGCAGAGCAGCTTTTGCTGCCTGCATCAATTTTCTTATGCGTCCGGTACATCCTGGCACCAGCTCTAAAGGACAACTTGTGTGATGCATTGATGAAAATAGCATTATTTGATGCCCTGGGAGTGAACACCGATTTGAAGTGGATGAAATTTTCTTCTCTCCAGCCTTCATGTCCGTGGATCCATCTCTACACAGTAAACATCCTTTTGTAGTTAAAATGTCCCCTAGCGCTGATGAACAGATCTTAAACTTGGATAATGTTGTCCAAATGAATGTGTAATGTTTGAAAGATTTTATACTGTAATATGCAAATTCCACTGAATCTAATCAATACTAATGTTTCTCCTTTTTCTTTCTTTTTTTTTTCTTTTTTGTTTTATGCTTCTTAAGTATGTTTGCTAAGTTAAACAAAGCTTTTAAATTTTAGTCCAGAACATACCTACAACAAATTTATTTGGGTAGAAGGGAAACAACAGTGGAATTGCCAGTTCTCTTTTTCTGTCACCTCCCTTTCTCTCCAAATAAAGGGGAAGTCAAAAACACCATTTGTGCACATTACATCTCTGCTGCTATATTCCCAAATGAAAGCCCAGTATGTGGCTCCTTTCAACAGAGGATGGTAGCAGGCGCTGTTAATTGGACTTGGCTCGGTTATCTACAAAGCACCATTGTCAGCATGACAAACTGAGGATTACTGAGCCAGAACTGCACCGTTCTCATAGCGACATGAACTGAGCTCAGTGTTCAACCATTGTACTGTATACTTTAAATTGAGTCATGATAGTTGAACTTAGGAAATAGAAACACATTATCCTGTGCGGAGCCTTTGCAAAAGTTTTCATACCTCCTTAACTTCTGTACAATTTGTTGTATTAAAACCACGAATTCCAATGCATTTTGTAGGGATTTTATGGGATAGGACAAAACATTGTATTATATAATTACAAATAAAAAAAATGTGTGGCATTTTTCCCCCATAAGCCACAAAGTACTAGTTAGTGCAACAAACTGCCTAAAAAAGTTACCAATATCGTAGACAGAGCTATACTATCAAACTGGACATTTGCCTTATGCAAAAGCCCAGAACATCATTGTATTGGAGTAGTGTAAAACATTTCCAAATGATAAAAAGGGACTGTTTATCTATCATTCCATCAAATATGAGAAAAAAAAAAATAAGGGATCTAGACTTTTTTCCAATGCACTGTACATTTTAAACTGTTTGGCCTCTTAGGAAAACAGATAGATGAGGAACATTATAATTTTAATGAATTCTAATATGGTTATTGATGTACTTTAAAATAAGAACATAACGCATCTCTGCTTTAATTCCACTGCATACTGAGATGTTTACACAAGCCCAATGAAGAATTTCAGCTCTCTGGAGATACACAAAGTGGCAAAGTAATGGAAAAACCTCCAACAAAACAGTTCTTAACCATATCTTGTTCCCACGTTGATTGGGATTAGGCTTTAAAGTCATTTAAACAAATTAAAAATAATCTTTTTATGACACAAAACCTGTTATTCGCTTCCAAATAATTTTACCCCAGTCTCACCTAATTTTCTCATTTTATATTTCCCTCTAATTATGCAAGTCCGCTGTCTTTCTATTTCTGTGGGATCACTGCTCAAACCAATAACTGCTATTCATTATTTTTAAATAATCTTACAAATCTAATTGTAAATACATTTTAAAATTGTTTACTGTTGCTTGATCTGTGTTTTAAGATCGCTGCCCACATTACTTTAAACCTTGGAAGGGTTCCTGTTAATTAATTCCTTGTCTAATTGGTTAGTGTGATACCTCTTGTAACATATGAGTAAACGTAATTTACCAGAAATAAATGTATATTTTTAATACACCAGCATTGAAATAATGCATTTTGCTCAATAATATATTTAGTTTTGAACCCTGTAGAGACTTGAGCAGCATATGGAAGGCTGAATGGCATTGATTTTTCTTTTTCTTGTAACATTTAGCAGCAGTTCTTGATTGAATGAAATGAGCTCTGCTTGAATCGAATCCATTCGGATTAAGCAGTGTTATTTCTTCTTCAAAGAGGCCAAAACAATAGCAAATGTATTTATTTATTTTGTAGAAAGCTTTAAGCTTTATAGGGGCTCCCCAAGGAAATGTCACTTCACCCTCCTTGCACATCCCAGTGATGTGTCAAATAGCAATTTCAGTTTTTAGTGATACTCTCATAATGACGATGCTACTATAAAGTAACATCTGCAATTGTGGGGACTCATATTAAAAATGTTAAAAGGTACAAATGAATATAGTTATTGTTTAAAGAAAACATTAAGTGAAAATGGAAAACAATCTCTTACTACTATTCAGTTGCACTAAATGAAACATATAACAGATAAAATGACTGACTAAAATAGCTTTAACATTTTGTCTTGAGACTATATAGATTTGGTTGTATTTATGAAACACTTTCCAAAGTTTCCTCCCAGCGTCCACAAGACATTTATACTGGTCATTCTAACAAGGCTCGTAGCATTCAACACAGAAACAGACCAACACAATGATGTGTTTTTACTTTTTTCTGTTGTTGTTTATGTTCTTTTTTCCATATAAGGATTACTTATTTTTATGGGATTCTTAAAGATCATATCATTAAAGTTTCTTCCACACATTCTTGCTTTTAATGTTGACTGGAAAGTGATTCTGGTTAGTCTATTGAGATCTGGTGAGCTCACAAGGCTATTTATTTTTCAGTTCAGTGACATTGCACTTTTTTTTCAGTTTTCAATACCCTAATCCTCATTGCCTGAGGCAGTCAAGGCAAATGAAAGGTACCTAGTCTTTTTGTAGCTGACTACTTTGAATCACATAAATGCACCCATACTATAACATAAAATTTCAAAGATGTGACAGAACATTGTGTTTTCTCACCTTATAGGCCAATACACATGACCTGATTTTCTATTCAGTCTGATGGAAAATCATGTGGGATGTTGTACGCGGCAATGAGAACACAATGAAGTGAACAGGGCATCATGTTTTATATGCGACTCCCTCCCACACTGTCTCTGACTATCTGACCATCAATTCAGACCTGAGTTCTATCTTAATTGAACTATGCAACAAATTGACTCTTATGTAACGTGTTGGATAGAAAGAGTGATGTGGTGGTAAAGTATTGTTTATAATTTTTGGTCAAATTTACTACCTAAAACAGTCAACTTGCAACTTAAAGTGGTAAATAATACAGTACTATTGGGTTAATGTGCATCACACTGTGTGAATGCGTTTCATTAAACAGAGTATAATGTATGTCCATAATAAAACGTTTAAGTAAAAAGTTTACTTGGCAGAAATTTAGAAGTTTTGAAAAAAAAGGTGAAAAGACCATATTGTTTGAGCTTGCATATGCAGAAGGAACAGTTTAATGTTTACTCACAGACCTGCAGGTGACAGTTTGATAAGTTAGATCCAGTGTGTTGGGCATAAAAGACAAGTATGACAATAGCTCTAATGTTGCAATTTAATCAGGAAATAGTAATTATTCTAATCAGAGTATAGATTTCATCTTTACGAGCTTTGTAGTGTAAGATGGTTCTTCTTCAGTATATGAAAAGTTTATTTTACAACTACTTACACAATTGTACCATGGATAGTTGGTGGTGGGTAACCATAATATGAACATTTTCTAATTCAATGCACACATAACTAAAAAAGGCAAACAGTTCTGTGTTTTAATTTTAATTTTTATCTTGACAATAAACTTTTTCTAAAATTGAAGATTTTTTAAATGTTTCGCCTGGCATTCAAATTTAAACCTAATCAGGGAAAAAGACCACATAACTGCCTCTGCTGCTTAAGAATTCTACTCAGTTATATGCATATATATATATATATATATATATATATATATATATATATATATATATATATATATATATATATATATAT
>JAVLVB010001238.1:295148-342158 GCA_032876305.1 Orestias chungarensis
TATTTGTATGCAAGCAAGGATTGGATGTGTGTAACCGTGTAGAAAGTTGGAGTGGCAGCTGAAATTAAGTCTCCACAAGAGTTAGAAGTGAAGTCTCTTTGAAGTTTTATTGGATCAGAGGTAGAGTGAAAGTTGAAGTTAGATAAATGCTTGACATCAAAATATTTGCCTTATTTTTTACCCTTTTTTCTTTTGAGACACGTCACAAATTCAGTCTCGTTAAATAAATGGTTGTTAGCACAACACATACACAAATGTTTCACTGAGGCTAAAATCTAAAGTTACTTTGAAGAGTCTGGACAGAAACAGAGACGCTGTTCAGGTACCACTCTCACCGTCTACCTGAATGCTTTGGTTATCTTAAAACAATCTTTTTAAAATGATGTAAATAAATAAAAATTCCCCATGTGTACATTTGTACTTGTGTTAGCGAGCAGGAAATCTTTTCTTTCTTTTTTTTCTTTTTTTTTTGTGGAAGCATGATCTGAAACATAAATACGTGGAGGTAAGAATTCATCCTGCAAGATATTGCTTTGTACAAAATTATTGTATAATATATGCTAGCCTCATAATAACTCCCATCAGTATTTGTAGGACCAAGCTTTTTGACTTAGCTCTTCTTTCACATGACAGATCCGTGCAACACCTATATACATATCAAAGAACATTGCAAATCAGCTTTTCCTGAACTTCAGCCATTTAAGTTCTTCTAACTTCATATTCTACATAGCTGACATTTTCACATACAATTCGGGTCGTTGTCAAAATATCAGAGTCCGAGCTAGGATAGCCCTGCTGTGCAGCAGTGACTGAAGCCATTCAATAGGACTGTCATATGATTGGATTGAGGCAGACTTAAGCGCAGCTCAGGCTGAACTTATCAGCAAGCAGGCAGATAGGGATTGTCATACCGCCTGTCACATCTGATGAGGGGACCACAAGCCTCACAATGAAGCTGAAATGCAATCTTCTCCTCTGCAGCTGCATGGTCTACCACGGGGACACACTTATTAGACTTTGTAAACAGCCAAATGTGAGCACTAAATTGTAAGAGTTACTGTCAGGCTGGCTTTGCCTCTGTTAGCCACCTAGCTAAGACAGGGAGCAATTCCCTACAAACTATCAGTGCAACAAATATGAAAAAATAGAGCCTGAGAGTAAGGGTTATGTCTGAAGTATTAAAAGTGAATACAAAAGTTTGTATTGCAATTTTTGGTAATATGTTTTTAAAACTTTATAATTTACAATTATGTTTACCAATGTTTGCATTTATTTGTATTTTGTTCTTTAAAAGCACTTAATGGAGCCCTTTAATAACACAAAAACTAATGACGTAAAAAAAGAGAAAAAATCTTGAGGTTGTAATTATTAGTATAACACAATGGCAATTCTATAGAATTTAAACACATTATAAACAAAGTTGCATCAGCTACATTTTATGATTTTTAAAAACCCTCTAAATCAATTTGTTTTTTAAGGCAGAAGCATCAACCCATGGCGGAAAATGTACAGTAAGACTCTTAATAAGCTAATTGATATTTCCCTTTGCACAATCTCCCTGTATTTTCCAGTGCTTAATTGACCATTCTTACATTTTTTAAAAGGAATATTTTTTACCCAAAATCTACTCAAAAAAGGTAGCACTTTTAAGTTTATGATAGAGTTTGTTATATTAGACATAAAGCTGAAAAGGTTTTGTATGGTTTTCTTTTTTGTTTTAGTATTTGTTGTGTCTAAAATAACATAAGCTTAGTTTTATGTTAGGCATGCTTCCTTGGTATTTCTTTTTTACCAGCCCTGTCACATTTGGTTTGTCATATCTACAAATCTAAATGATGGGATATATAGCAAGTACTACAGGTATACAAAAAGCAAAGCTCACTCTTCTTAGGCTTTCCAAACCATAATGACTTCCCACATCTAGCCAACCAGGTACAGAGAACAAGATGGCAATGTTATTGAGACCTGCCTTCCTGTTTTTCTCTCTTTTTATTTATTCTTTAAATGCTCCCTGCTAAGAACGTATTCCTCTTTTTAATATCATTTTCCGCTTCTTGTTCTCCCATTATGAACTTTTTACCAAAAGGCTTCCCTTTCCCCCTGAAATAATGATATTTATACAAGTGGACATGCAGGGGATCGCCACCCGCAGACGTTTAATATCTGCCGGAGTACAAAGAGCAAAGGAGAAAGAAAGCCCAGTTGACAAGAAACTGCTTCTTCCGTGGAGCACACAGTCTGCTTTCGTGCGATCATTAATATCTCCAAAAGAGATCTCGCTGGTTGAGACTCATTCACATGCAGATGGCACTATTCTGTGGGAGCCTCTATCGCTCTTTTACTCCCGTTCCATCAGGCCATTTAGTGCTCCCGTTCTCTCTCTTTTGCTTCGTCTCTCCTTCCTATATTAGGCAAACGGTTAGCTTGGGAGCCTTAGGTGACATTGTGCTCATATTTGAGCACCAGGGAACAGAAATAATGCAGTGTGCTGCTTTGGATACATTACATGAAAATTTGTCTCTTTAAAAGAGAGCAAAGCTGGGGAGGGCGTCACTTAGTGATACAAGCATTTATCTGTGGGAATCATTTCTCTTCTCTGGCTTCTGTTGTTGTCAAAACCTTAACTTTCCTAGTGTTTCCACATGGCACAGTTTAATATCTGACATACAGTACGTGCTGTGACATGTAACGCTGTTACAGATGACATCCAGCTTTGTTTGCTTTAAAGATTACAGATAAATGTGCACCCCTGGCAAGTGAAGTGAAACAGATTTTCTTTTTTCACCATGTGTTGCTTCATTTTTTTTTTTTTTGTGTACCACTTAAGGGCAGAGAAGGGGGAGTTTAATCTGCAATTTAGGCTCAAGACAAACCCAAACCAAAAAAATAGACATAAGGCTTGACTTAAAGCTTTCCAAAATCTGTCACCAAAGCCGATGTCCTGTGTGTTTTAGATTAATGGTGACCAACTCCTGTCCTTGAGATCTAATATCTTGAAATCTATAAATTCATCCCTTTTCCAAATTGGGCAATGATGTTGTTCAAGGCGTCATCTGAATGACATGCTATTGAGTGAATTATTTTTTTCTTTTTTAAGATGTAAAAAAAAAAAAAAAAAAGGATGCCTCAAAGAGGAGCAGTATAGTTTCTTTGGGGAACTTGATTTTGGCGCCTGTATCTAAATCCTACAAAAAGCAGCAAGTGGTGACTGGATTTGGACATCACAACTTTATAGTAGACTTATGGTATATAGAATCTGTGTTTAATTTTGACTGATGGTCTGGTGTTTTGTTCTCAATAACAATATTTATTGTGAATTTTAAAGTGAGCCAGTAACTGCTGATCATTTGAGTAAATGAGTAATGTTATTCCCTTTTAGTTTCTGTATTGTTTAATACATGACTGTTACTTATGATAACACATGACAATGTGTTATCATATCATTTTAAAATAAAATTTCTTAGCAGATTCCAAGTTATTTTATATGTATTTAATACTTTACAATTGGGCAAAAATTACAGTATGTAAGCCACATTTAACAGTTTTGACAGAAATGTGGATATGCAAAAAAGTTGTGTTTAGTTTACTGACCAGGATTTATAGCTATCCCTTTGTGTTAGCTGTTTCATAATTATAATAACCATCCTGATCCCTCTTATACTGAATTGTGTCAAATCATATTAGCATTTCAGCAAAAACTGTTTACCTCCAACACCTTATTCACTTGCTCAATGGAAATATGTATTATAATTTAAAAAAATAAAGTATGTCTTATTCACCCTCTACATGACACTTTGCTCTTTACTTTATAACTATTGCATTTGTTGGAATATACATACTGTTTTATTATGAAATTCATGGAACAGTAAGACTCTAAAACGTATTTTTTGTTACATATAGTAGAGTTGTCAAAAGACAAAATAAACCTTTTAGTTCTCAAAGAATAGACACCTTCTTTGACACATAACTAAAGATTTGAGTCAGAATTTGGCCTCTTGAAGACTTGAGAATTATGTTAGAAAACATGACTTGTGCATATCTAATCTTAATGGTGATGTTAATTGACTGAAGCCGTGCTGTTTATTTTGGGCTTTGAACCTAAACTACTGCTCCGGATTGTCACTGCTGTTACTACTAGTTAATTTGTACAAAACTAATCCCAAACTGTAATTAGTAATCAGCGACCTGTTACTGCTTGCAATTCTGTCACAGGCTAAATGTATGAGCAGTGAGCCCCCTCAAACCCCCCCACCCCCACCCACCCCACACACACACACACCTCAGACCCCCTCACCTCGCTCAGGTTATACGTAACCTGAAAGACTTTGATGACAAATTTCTTTGAAGACCCGATCAAAGGCGAAAGTCACTGATGAGAGTGATGTTTGCTGTTGGTGAGGATGTAAGGAGGAATACCAATCATTTATTTCTGGGAAACAGACCAGAAGAGGGAGAGATGGGAAAGGAAAAGGATGGAGTCCGAAGATGAAAGCATTCCTATACACAGAGTCTAAATGCATACACAACATTTGCTGCAAATATTTACAATTTGCATCTTTAAATATTCAACAATTAGTTAATGATGTATCCGTTACTGAGTGCATAGTGATGAAGAAGAAGAAGAAGATGATGATGATGATGATGATGATGATGATGAAAGCAAGTATAGCTAGTTTGGTACAAATTTGGTATAACCAGGGTTTACACTAGTTATTTATTAATTTTTTTATTTAATTAAACTCAAAATACTTTTTAATCGCAAATGTAAATGTAATGCTGAACTAATGTTATCAAAGCTTCCTTTAAAAATTGCACTATAAATGCTGATGAATGTGGGCAGGGATGATTTCCTGTAGGGGTCTGTATTACTGCAAATCAAATTGGACTCTGACGGAAAACACCCTGTCATTGTGTCTCCATTCTCCATTTTTTATTCTTGAATAATCCTTTGAACCATTGGATTGCGACCCCTTGTTGCCTTTTAGTATGGATGGAATAGATGGAAGAGACTTCTTACTTCAATCTTTTGTCTGTGCTCCTTTCCTAAATCCAAGGCGCCTCCTGTTGAAATGTTAATCAGTTGCTGATCTATCTCATTCCGTATCCTACAGGGTTATGTTACCCTGAGCCATATATGTAGTTAAGCAGCAATAGGCTAAGACTGCTTGAGAACAATCTGACTACTTTTCCTCACTCCAATTCTTACTTGTTCTATCCAATTCTCATTAGTTGCTACAATTCCAACAGTTAACTTTGTATTTTAACTTGGTGTTGTTCTTTCCAGAGATGCTACACCTTAACTGGAATTCCTTTAACAGTGAAACCTTCCTGGAGGGAGGCATCAGCTGCAAAGTTGCTGCCAGCAACCCGACAAATTATACCCCCATCTATTTCCTCTGATTAGTTTTGTGTTATTTGTCTGCTTCAAATCCCCAGTCGGTCATGGCAGATGGCTGCTTGTACTAAGCCAGGTTCTGCTGGAAGTTGCTTCCTGTTAAACCAGAGATTTTCCACTCTACTGTCCCTACATGCATCTTCAGTCTCGGGATGCTGGTCTAGGATGAGTGAAAAATCCAAGTCAAAGACTCGATGATGTGTTTTTCAAAAAAAAAACAAAAAAAAAAACTTGTAAGATATTTTTAATGATTACTATGCTTGATTCATTGTTTAATAACTAAGATCAGCTGGAATTTATGCATGTATGATTGGATTGAAATTAAGCTTGAGAAGTGTCTGGAGGTGATGTGATGTGAATTTGCATCGGATAAATACACCGATTTGTGTTGCATCATACCAAATGTCGCAAAGCAAGGAAATACAATACCAGAAAATAAATAATCCAACAGTATAAAATAGTTTTCAAAAAAGTGATGTGTTTACCAGGAAAATAAGACAAAAAGCATCATAAAGAAGCAACAGAGCTACTCTGACATCTTTCCACCTTGAGTTGACCATTCACTTGAACAAAATTTATTTTGACACATATTGACTGAGTAATGATTAGGCTTTAAAAACCCATTTGTAAATTAAACCATCTGTATAAAACTGGCTGTAAAAGATTCATTGTCAATTTTCCTCAAAACACTTCTCTACTTAAGCTATGAAATATAATTTACAAAATCTAGAAATTAACATATATTATGTAACGTGTAAAAAGATAAAAATGAGAAGTTGCAGTTTGCACAGATGTACCAATTAAAGGTCAGATTTGCAGTTGCTCAGGAACTAATGATATGCAATGTCTTACCTTGACTTTATATACATTTAAATTGATTTTGATCTGTTTCTAGCTTTGACTCTTTTAACCAATATGTAGAAGATTGTGTGTCGTAAAACACTGTCTCTCAGACGTCGCTCAGGGTAATGTTCCCCTATTACCAATAACACAGTGACCTTTGCTTGGTAGGTATCTTGCATATAGTTGGAATAAAGACAATTCTCCTTTAAATGGGTAAGTCTCTATGAAAGATAAGGACTGGAATATGCTGTATGATGGATGTCCATCATTTTCTGTGTGTTCTGAGAACACTGTCCTCCAATTACAAGGACATTCATGTTATTTCATGTGACCACTGTTATGATTATCATCAATGCAATTATTTTTTCGATTGAAAAATGAAACTCTCTTTGCATGTATAGGTAAACTGATGCAATACCTCCAGTTGAATTTCAGAACCTACAGTTACCTCATGCATGGATCTACTCAAATAAAAGCCCTAATGGGCAACCTCTATAATTTTTAAACTAGATGGTACTGTAGACTTAACTGTAATATGTGATTGGCATACACATTATGTTTGTCAATAAAGAACCACATAGATTATTTTTTGTCATATCATTGCAGCACTCAACAACTAGCCTTCATGGGAGGGGAACATTACATATTGGCATCATTACCATATTTTCAGTTCAACAAGAGTATCGCTCACTTTTTCACATTTTCATTGTGTGAGCTGAAGTTGTTCATTACAGGTTACAATTAACTGACCCAAAATGGGGTTTAAATTGACAAAAGTTTGTAATACTCTGGTCCGCCTCTGGAGGTACCCAGAAGCAAAAATATCAAAAAAAACAACAATCTGAAACGGAAAGACAACACAACTAAAAGCCTTTAAGATGGAAGAAGGACAGTAAAATCCAAATGAAATGAGGCAAAACAGACAAAAATCTAATTTCAAACCTTATTCTTGCAGTTGCAACAACTCTTGGAGCTATTTTCTGTTCATTGTGTTTCCCTTTAAAGAATCACTATTTTTTCTGTTGTTCATTTGAAGCTTAGTCATCTACATGTGACAGGTTAAGGAAGGGAAACAGGGATCTCCAATCGGCATCTGTATTCAGGTGTACTAATGGAATCACTGAGGCTAAAATGGCAGGAGGTGAAAGGTGAATGCACGGGAAACAGCAGAAAGCTCCACACGACTGCCGCAGCTGTCGCTCTGCCAAACCACTTGACAGTGATGGTACGGGAGGTGTGTATATTTTCGTGTGTTGACGTCCTTGTTTGTATGTGTGTGTGAGTCAGGGAGGGAAATGGGTAGTTTTCTTTTTTTCCTTAGTTAAGGAATTTTGCTATCGATTCATTTTGTTCACAGCCATTCATCTTTGCAGCCCTGGTGTGGCTTTTTATAAGCAGACGGTCTGATGAATCTGCTGTGAGGATTACAAACAAAATTGTTACTGATTTTTATGAATTTCTGTTTGTTTTACTCAATATATTTAAGAGACTGCATAAGCAAATATGGCATACTTTACAAGCCAGAGTCAGGGTAACTACAATTTTATACCAAGGCTGAAATTTGTTTTATGTCACTTTTTTATTTCTGGTATTTTTTTTAGAAAGAATGACATTTCTTATGAATTTGTATTGGGACATGCTATAAGCTATTTGGGACAAGTTACTAGTAGGCACATTTAATAACATCATCTTTGTTAATACCCTTCTTAAAAATATCTCATAAGCATGCGATGAGTCTCAGAAATGATTATATGACTTTATTCATAATAAATCAAGAATCAAAACATAATTTCCAATCACTTGCCTTTATGAGTCACTGAAAGGGAGTCATGGAGAATGTGCTCCTAGAAACTGGACCTAATGGACTTACTTACTTTAAAGCAACACTAAAGAACTTTCAGTTTTGGTTGATTTTGGTGGCCCAGTGTGGGTAAAAGCGGTAGTGGTTTGCCTGAAGAAGACTGCTTTTCCCATGAGAACCACCACATAGCGTCATAAACTCGTGATCTCCCAGTCGCCTCCAGTTGGATTGAAGTACATGTGTGCTTCCAGTGGCTGTTTGAAGGATGAACAGGAATAAGGTAAGTAATCTAATTTTGGCGAAACAATGTCATATTATTATGTTGAAAATAAGAAACAGGGGAAGTGATGTAGGCCGTAAATCAGTTAGCACATGTGTAGTTATTTTGTGTCAGGGTTCCTGCCACCTTCCTCAAAGTTTCCTGGTGACAGTTAAAGTGATACAGACCCCCTCGGGCCATGACAAAGGTGTCACTCAACAATCTGTAAGCTGTGAGATCAAGATTCAGCTAAAGTTCTACAACAGCACAACTGTCTAAGTGTGTCAGTGGAAACAAGACTTTTTGTACCAGGCCATTATTCCCATAATTGTTATTTCAATTGTTTGTTGTCCAGGTTTGAAGAGTTTATGAAATCTGCAGATTTAGCATCTTCTTCTCTAGTGCCCTGCATGGTAAAGCCGACATGCCAAAGTTGACTTTCATTGTTGCAGTAATTTGCTGGAAATCAAGTCATTTTCTTCCCTGCCTCATTTAGTAAATTCCTTTAAGTTACAATCCTCCTAAGGAACTTGTGAAAACTATTCTTTGACTGGTCAAAGTTTGTGGCAATTAAATCCATTCATTTGCTGTCGATCTCTCACATCTGTTGGACCAAAGCTCTGAACTCGCCCTGCTAGGGTTCTGATAAGATGCAGCAGGCAAATGTCCCACAGGCAGTTCTTTTTTTGAGTTCTGATTACATGGAAAACAAAATTACATTTTCAAACTCTTCAATGATTATTTTGTCCTCCAGTGTATTAGTAAACTCATTATAGTTCTTCTTCTCTGCCACGATTGCTGTGTTTACTATACTGTCGTAAACCACACTTACATGCCAAAACACCATGTTTGTGTACAGCAGTGGAATAGGTTTCACATGAGTTAATCCCGGTGACTCTTGTGGACCTCGAAGGGTGTGTGCATAAACAAATGGCCGCACATCAAACTGACCAGGCTTAGCTCTTTAGCCAAAAAGAGTTAGACTCCATAAGGTCTTCGGTTGCATACAACAATGTACTTCAATGTTCAACATATTAGGCTATTACTATAAGTAGAGTGGATACCTTAGTTGTAACAAGTGGTGATTTGAGTTAGTTTGTCCATTCTCTTCTTACCTCTTAAGGCAACAAAGCTCTTGCATCTACACAACTACAGCTCACTAGATATTCTCTTGCTTTTGGATCCATCTCTAAACACCAATGACTGAGCTGTGCATGGCACCAACAACCATACAACTTTCAGAGTCACTTAAGTCTCTCTTTTCTCCCTAATTTTGATTGTACTGAACATCAGCAAAGGTGTGTTTATTATGTCTAGTATGTCCCTAAAATAATGCATTCATTTGAACAGACATACCTAATAACATTGTCACGGAGTACTGCAAAGTTTTTGTATTAGTACTTAGTTACTTTACTTTTTTTCCGCCTCTAATGCACTGAAAATGCCCAGACTTGATAAACGAGGTACACGCTGAACCTTGAAGATTGAATATAGTTTCAATTCTACATCCTAAACAGTATATCTGATATTTTTCCTACCCTTTAACCAGTAACACATTAACTCAACATTGAAATAGTAGATTATTGTTCAGTTCTTATTTTTCTTGTTGCTGTTTTTTTTCTGCTCACAGAAATGTATACAAAATATCTTCAAAAGATATACAAAACTATGCCTACTAGTCATAACCAGTTTGGCATGTATTTAGCATTACATCTGTTAATAAATGTTTCACAAAAAATTGATGTGCAGTGGGTAGTCGTTAATTTATCAATTCCCTCTTTCCTCTACAATTTTAGGCTCTCCTGCTGTGAGCGCTAGATATGTAAATGTGTGCTCTGCTTCCTAATATAGATTTATCTAAGTACATGTATTTTAATAAATTATTGAGATTTTTTTCTGATTTACAATGATTTGTCTGATATTTTAAAGAGTGGGGGTAAGATATTTGTTTTGTGTTCTACTATCTTTTTCTTTCGGGTGGACAAGAGTACTCCTCATTTAACAAGGAGTTTTATGTTTGAGTTTTGTTTTTGTTTTTTTCCGAGACAGAATTGCATTTGGTTTGCTTGGAACATAATTGTAAGTTTTAAAATCAAATCTATTGCCTGATCAAATAAAGCCTGGCATGGATCCAAGCGTGGAGATTGTCGGAAAACAGAGCTAAAGAAGACAAAACAGGAAAATTGTGCATTCAGAAAAACTATTGAAATTTACACCAATAGTGAATCTCACAGCTGCTCGCATGAACATGAATCTTTGTGAGCTTTAAAAGAGACTGTACCTCAAGATTGACAGGAATTTCTGCAATTAAGCCAACCATTAATATACTTTTTCTGATAGAGGCTGCAGTTTGAAACTAAATTTGTCCCTGGTCAACTGGAGTTGCGTCTACAGAGCCTTGTTACTGAGGCATCCTAACACCAAAAATGAAAATGATCACCAATCATACACCTCCCTTCAACTTTTAATGTAATACAATTTCGTTTTATAGTGCCAATCAATAAACGCATAGTTTCAAAGCATTTTACAAAAAAGTCAGTTTAATAGAATCATACAGATTGATTTTGAGTGATGTACATGAATCCTAACTGATTTTACCATCTCTGACCTTTTTTTCCCAGTACTGTAACATGTTTTATCTATTAAACAAAACATGTACAAAACATGTTACAAAATGTGATACAAATACTGCATAAAAAACAGAACAAGATCCAAAAGTCTTCCCTTTTTTCAGAAAACACATCAAATTCTACAAAAATTTGGGAGTCTGCAAAATTATTGTTTAGGTACTTCCATTGTAAGTTACAGGGCTATTATAGAAAATCATAATTTGCGCTTCAGTCTAAATGAGGTAAGGTAACATTCATTGTACAAAATAGTAGAATATCAAAAAAACGTTTTTGCCGAACTGGTTTAAATGACAGGCCAATGTCAAGTAAGATACAGCACTTAATGTTATGAAAAATATACATTGTTTTAATGGTGACATTGGATCTGACAAGAGGGTCCAACTTTTAATAGTGATATCAAGGAATGCTTGATATAACTCTCTGAATACACAAAAAACTGCCCATATTGCAATAATAGGCCTAAACAAAATCTCCTTTTTAAGTTTTTCCATTACCCTGAGCTTTTCACTGTGGATAAGTGAAATTTACATTTACACTTAAATTTATGCATTTAGCAGATGATTTTATCCAAAGCGACTTACAAAAAGAGGTTTAACATTGAACTACGACGCAATTTACTCAGTTGCGTGCAATATGCTAGGGGAGTTTTTAACATTAATGATCACACTCATTTACAGCATTTAGGTAAACACAGAATGCCCAACCAACATACATTGAGTGCTAATTAATAATATCAGGGGGGGTAATAAGTGCATTTAGATCTTTCAGGGCAAGATATACTCTCGGAAGAGCTGGGTCTTCAAGGATTTCTTGAAGGTGGAAAGAGAATCAGATGCTCTGATAGTGCACGTAAGGTCGTTCCACTAGCGAGGAACCGCAAATGAGAAAAGTGTAGATTGACCTGGTTGGTCGCGTTATTTGGGGCTCCTTGTAATGGAGCGGCCGGGTAGTGACGTGAGGCTTTAAGAGGGTGTTGAGGTAGATGGGTGCTGATCCATCAAACACCGTATGCCAGCATTAGTGATTTGAATTTGATGCGTGCAGCTAAGGGAAGCCAATGGAGTTCACCTTGAAGGATCGTCTGGTGAGGTATGATTCAAATCAGGAGTGTAGAGACTTGAAGTTAGAAAATAGCTTCCGGGTGTCGGTAGCGCTGTGGATCTTGTCCTGATAAAATTCCTTCTTTGCAGTGGTGACGCTTGAGTAGAAGGATGAGAGCAGTGTTTGGATGTGTGACAGATCAGATGGGTCCTTTGATTTGTGCCATCTTCTCTCCGCAGATCTGAGGTTTATGCGCATCAATCTAAAGGAGTCAGTCAGCCATGAGTGGGCACCCATCAGTGGGCACAAGCGGTCCAAGCAAGAACTTAATGTTGAGCGGAGGGACTCCGTGTCATCATTTACCTCCAGAGATGAGAAAGTGCTATGGGGTGGAAGAGCAGAAGTTACTAGTGAATAGAAGTGGCCAAGAGAGAAATTGCGGAGATTGCGTCGAAAGGACACAGCGGGAGGGTTTGCAGTGGGTAGTTGATGGAGACAAGCATCAGCTGAATAAAGTAGAGGTCTGAGAGGTGTAGAGGAGTAACTTTTAGTGAGTTGGTCATTCAGTGTCTGCTTAAAACAATTTCAAGTACTTTACAGGGCCTGTGAGTTGGGGGGCTGCTTACCCACTGGAGATCAAACGAGTGAGTTAGCGAGAAGAAATCTGCGGCGTCTTGAGTGTCAAAGTGAATATTCATATCACCAAGGACAAGCAGAGGACAGTCATGCTCAGTGATGGAGGAGAGAAGGGAGTCTAGATCTTCTAAGAAGTCGCCCAATTGACACAGAGGACGATATACAACAACCACGTACATTTTAACAGGTGCTGTCGTCAGGGTGGCATGGTATTCAAAGGAATTGTACGAGGCTCCTGAGCTGAAATGGGTATATTTCCATTTTTTGGATATCAGTAGCCCCCGTACTACCTCCTCTTTTGCCAGGCCGTGGTGTGTGAGAGAATGTGTAGTTGGTGGAGAGTTCAGTCGGTATGATGCTGTTTTCTGATTTGATCCAAGTTTCTGTGAGGGCAAGGATAACCATCTCCCAGTGAGAGATGGTTTGCATAGGCAGAAATGAAGTCTGCCTTGTTCACCACTGACTGAAACATTTACTTAAATGCTTTATAATTAACCTGCTCTTAATTTTATCTGACAGGCTGTATTCATACTAACTGCAAGCCTGTGTCATTAAATTAGTAGAATTGTTGCACTGTTGATCTATTTATGTGTCAATCTGACTGTTTTAGTCCATATATTTTTTTTCAAAACGGATATGCTGTATCATGACATTACTATCTAATTGCTGTATAGTCCAACCGAAATACATCCTCTGTCTATTTCAGACACACACATTCACTGAACTCCATGGGCTTCCCTTAGTTGCTCGGATCAAATTCAAATAACTACTGTAATGCTGACATGCAGATCAACGCCCATCTACCCAGGATTGCAAACTCCAAGGAAAAAAAAGGACACTTATGCGGGCCGGCTGACCTGATTGCCTTTACCCCTCCTGGTAAGGTGATTATTTTTTAGTGAAATATTTTTTTTAAACTCTTTGACTGAAACCTGCATTTAATTAGATACATATTTATGAGTGACAAGAACCTTTTCTAAAATCCTTTCCCTATATTGCACTTTATTTCACTGAAGCAGAGAGTTAAAGACATCAATGGAAACCAAAAGTAAGCTCTTTCTTAGGTCTTACTCTATGCAAACAAAGAACATTTGTTTGGCATCTGTATCTTTCCTGTAATTTCCTGGGCTGGAAGAAATACTGACCCATTTTTCTCAATAACCTAGTTTCTCCTTCTACTCCCCATTAATGTGTGTTTGCAATAATGACCCATTCCTTTTTTTACTAGTTTTGTTTAAATCCAATTTTAAAACAAATGAAAAAACGTTTTTCCAAATATAGGAAATTCTTTTGACTTTCACACAGACGATCCTAAAGGAAGAAGGAAGAGAATAGTATAGGAAGCCTAAAGTACAGGAGTGCAAAAGTAACCCAGTGAAATTTAAGCTAAATCTGCCATGTTTTCAATTTATACAAGGAATAAATTAATTCAAACAGTTGATGGTTGTACAAAATGACCTCTGGCTCTGAGGGCCTAAAACGTAGCAGGAAAATATAGCTTTGATACTAATATTTGTTCCCCATAAATAAAATTAAAACTTTTCATGAAGACACACTATGTATGCACTTTTTATTATTTGTTATGCATACATACAAACATGTAAAAATGTCAAAATTCTGTGTCTTTACATTTAAAAGAGTGAGTTCATGCCAAGGGTATTTTTAAGCACGGTTTTAGATAAATATTTCTGTTTCCATAATATTGAAATATATATTACCCGAATTATTTTTTTCTGCTCTTAATATGGATTATTAAGAATATTCTATAATATATTCTATATTGCATTCGTAGTCATGGTTTTCTTCCCATCAGTTTTTTTTTTCTTTTTTAAACAAACGTATCTCTTTGTTTAACTTATAATTTTTATTGATTATAAGTTTGGCACCATGGGCTACTTAAAAAGTGTGACATCACACCGTGCAGTTCGCTTTATATATATTATCCTGCACTTTTTCTACACAGTTTATGACATTTTTGCATTCCTCGCGATATTTCTGCATCCTCCCAGGATTTTTCCACAGAGCAATACTAGTTCCAACACGACGGGTGCGAAGGTGCATTGTCCCCCAAAGCAACGTCGGCATCTGTGTCACTCGGTTCGCCCCTAATGATGCTCTGCGGTCTCCAGAGATCTTTTCCATGAGTGACACTTTGCTCCACCAATGGGATGAGCATATTCTGGATAATCTTGCATGTGAAGCATATGTTTTCAGCTCATTGGACAAAAGGCAGGACAGGGCGCGGGGACAAGTTAACTGTAAATTTTCTTTCTAACGTTCCCGGTTATTGATTTTCCAGTAGCTTTTTAATGACTAATTTTTGACTCTCACAGCAAATCACGACAAAGTGCGTTCCTTTTCCACTCAATATGGGACGGGTGCTTTTATTTCTAAAGAAAGGACGATTCCGTTTTTCAAGGGACGGTTGGCAACCCTACATCTACCCCATTTAAAGGCCTTATGTCAAATTGCGCAAACTTACACAGCCAAAGGTCAATTTAGGCTTTTCTCAACCCTTGTGCCACGCTGTTGGAGCAATCTTTCATGCAGTATCAGAGCATCGGATTCTCTGTGCACCTTCAAGAAATCCTTGCAGACAAATCCTTCCGACAGTATCTCTTACCCTGAATGTTGTAGGTAATGTTTAAATGCCTCTTCTAGTATACTGCAGGTAGTTTACAATTTGTAAACTGTGTTGTAGTTCAATGTTCAACCCTCTTTTGTAAATCGCTTTGGATAAAACTTAATCTGTGGTAAATTTCACCTTTGTGATCATTGTGGATAGAAATTTTATGATGTGAAACCATTAAATACTATGGAGACTTTGTTTCTGGATTGTGGCTATTATAGTTTTATATGTTTATTTTTAACGGTCCTTATGTATAGTTATCGTCTACCAGTGCAAGCAATTATATCACCTTGTGGTTCTGAATGCAATGATAAGGTTAATCAATGGTTATAGTTTGACATTAAATACAATTGAAGGTCTGAAGGACTCTTGATGGAGTACGGCTTTAATTCCCCATCTCATCTCATCTCTCTCACGACTTACCCCTGTCTCCAAAACAAGCAAATGGTAAGTGTCGGAAAGAGATTACATGAGCAAAGATACTAAGCAATGAAACTAAGTAAATGAGACTAATAAACACAAAAGGAGCTGTGTTAAATTCAAAAGATTGACAAACCAAAGGAAAATGCGCAACCTTGGTAAAGTAGTGTAACCCAAAATGCATAGACAAAATCAAGAAAAAAATAATAAGAAGCTAACCATCAAGAATAAATAAGAAACCAAATGTTGGAAATATTAATCATATTATCTTTGTGTAAATGCATTTAATATATGTATATGTCATGGGTTGATAGTTTCCATGTTGGTTTATTGTGTTCCCTGTGGTTTTTCCCTGCTTTCTCTCTCTCAGCCAACCACATTACATCAGTATGAGCTGTAGTTACTTTCATTGATTTGGTTCCACCCTTCACAAACAGTATTTAGGCTTCTCTCCTCCTTTTCCTCCCTGCCGAATTCTCCCTCATGTTTCCCTGTGTTTCTAGTGTCCTCGTTGCTGTAAGCCATGTAAGTCATCATTATGTTAAATAAATCATCTAATATGAAATTCCTTTTGTCCGCTATACATTTTGGTCCAGTTCCTTCTAAGTTCATGACAGTATATATATATATATATATATATATATATATATATATATATATATATATATATATATATATATATATATATATATGTGTTATTCTGTCACATTTGTCTTTGCTCTTTGGTAAATCAACAAGGGTTTCTTCTTTAAAACCCAACTCATAATAAAATCAACCACAAATAGGATTTACAATAGATTGCAATGTAATTCAAGTAAAACAAAATCATGTATTTACTTTTAATTTTTTTTTCAACAAATGAGTTAACTCCACACTCAATGTGTTGTAAGGCTTAGAGTTAGATTTCTTACATATAGAAAAAAAACTGTACAAAATGTTCCATTTTAAGTTCTTTTCAAGTATATGTGCTTCACTACCCCCATTATTGTTATGTTCATAATAAAGACTTGATGATACCTTTTGCATTAGTGGTATTTCAAGTAACATATGTAGGAATAAGAGGGCTTGGAGAAGGGAAGAATAAAAGTTCTGCTTCTAACACTACGTAACCTACAGCATACCATTTTTACTGTAAAGTGCAACAGAATAAAAAACTGGTTGGTCTAAAATCTTAAATTTGAGGCAGACAGCTAATTATTAAAAATAGTAAGAAAGATAGGAGCTATAAAAACCTGAGCGCAAAGTCTACATGTTAATCTTTGTACTCAACTTCTTCTGTCATCCAGTCTCTGTATGCTGCACGTCTCCAAGTCTAGCCATTACTCACTCTCAGTGCTCTGTTGTTTTCTGGGTAGGTTATCTGTATTAATCAACCAAACTTAAAATAAATAATCTATTTATCCAACTGTAACTCTGGCATCTATATTTGGATCCACAACTTACTTGAACCGTGACACAAAATACTTCAGGGTCGTTGGTAGGTAGTGTCCATCTTGTGAAGAGCATTAGTGTTATGAACCCAGTCAGGTTTATTGTTCATTGTTTATTGAACATCCACCATCCCAGTGTCTACTCCCTCAATATTCATGCCAGTGTGTTGGGTAAGCCTATGTGGTAATCCAACCCAGCTTCTTGGCTATTGATCAGTAGTTGGTTATGCAGGCTCCAGTATGCAAAGTCCTGAATACATAGTCTGTATTTTCTGTAATGAGGCGGATTATGTCAATGTCATCAGCAGGGGACTTCTGAAGATGTTATCTTGGGGATTTAATGGATTACTCTTTAGTGTAGAGGGTAAATGGGTCCAGTGCCGACACAATTGGCATGGTTGTCTATGCAAGATCGCTCCCCTTATGCAAAAGTGCAACGCAGGTAGAGTTGACCTCTGACAAATAAACAAGGTTTTAATGGTAGAGGTAGTGAAACTTAAACTATTACCCAATACATTTTCGCCTTTTCAGTCAACCTGAGAAACAACAGGCAATAAAATTAATCATAGAATGTTACATCAGGTCCCTAAGGTTATTTTTGGGAAACCACAAACTAATTGATATTTAAATCCAATCATTTCTCAGCCAGAAAATATAAATATATGGGGCACAAAGACAGGCCTGTTGGGTGTGAAAGTTCTTTCTCTGAAACATTTGGACTTGCGTAATTACTTAAGAAGCTTGTGAAAATATGAACTATGTTTTAATCAAATTCAGGATGTGTATGAACCTCTGCTTTCAAAAAAAATAATATAAGCTAAATGGAAGCACAACGACTCTTTCATGTTAATCTTTTAAATAAGTGTTAAGCTCACAATCTAATTATGTCAAAAACCGTAGGTTTTCTTGAAGTTATAAGCTGCAAGGAAATGTTACATTTCAAACATGTGGTAGTTACTATCATTCGCTGTTAGACTCAACAGCACACGAGGTCCAATGCAGGCATTGGTAAGTTTATATTTTTCTACATTTGGGTTCAGGAATGAAATAAATTGTATTTCACCATCTAAACACTCTGGGTAATGGATGTCTAAATTGTTGCATGTGACCTCAGACGTTTAGAATTTGTTTACAATTATTTTCCACCAAATCCCTATGTGCACATCATATTTCACAATATGGTTTAAACGGAGACCCCCCAAAAGAACTTGAGGCTGCACACATTCAGTCTTTTTAAATTACTTATTTGTCCAGCTAATAGGATATAATCTTATCATTATCATGTATATAAGTACAAGGCCAAATTAGTGAGACAGGCTAAATTATCTTACTGTACGAAATACAGTTTATGGCATATGTTTGCTATTCAAAGGTGGTGCTAGTGATGACACCAATCCTGCTGGTATTTCAGGAGAAGTACAGCATTTGGGAGAAGTTACAAAACCATTTCTACAGTAGAGCAACAACACATGAACACTACCAGACGCTAGCATTGATATAAGGGGCTCTCGACTGTAATAATGGCTTCCTTTGCAATTTGGCGTTATTCTATTAAGTGATTGTGTTGTTAAATATATTTCTGTCTGCTGCTGATTTGCTGTTATGTATCCCAGTTCAAACATGAACATTTGTGTATTCCAACCTTGGATTTATTGTAGGTTGGGGTTGATTAGTAATCCCTGGTATAATAGAGTGCCACTGAGGCAGTTGATTGTTTACATGATATGACAATGTAAAGCTCTAACCTAGGCACTTTTTTATTATGTAAACTCTTTAATATCTAAGTAATACTGCATTAGCAGCAGTAAAGTTACTGTATATTACAACCAGTAGGTCTAATAGGTGGCCTTTTATTTGGAATTAGCTATAAGTGTGTGTGCGCACGTGCACAAACGCGTTTTGCTTTTGCCCATGCATTTAAGTGTGGGTGTGAACATGTATGTGTGGGAACATGCACGCGTGGCAAGCCCGGGTGGCCTGGATACATGACTGACTCCTGGGCTGAAAAAATGTCCCAGTCCGGCCCTGGGAAGACGTGTTAAGTTTGCTGGTGACAGAGTTAATGGCATCAAATGTTGGTTTTTATCTCTTCCTTGGAATTGGTCAGTTTGAGACCCTCCTCTTTTACTTCTTACAGTAGTCATTGCAAATTATAATTCACTTGTTGAAGCCACTGTGGGACAGCAGTCGATTGCTGGTGCTCATGAGGCTTTCTGCACGACTGCAATTGTGCTCTGGCAGAGCCCCAAAGCCTTAGAAATGGCTCCAGATTGATTTTCTTTAGGTTGATGTGTAATAGGTTGCATTTGTTTGATCTTTTAGCCTATTTTATATTGTTAGACATGAATTACTTGAGAGATTTCTCCTTTCTGCGACTGAATATTGAAAAAATAATCTTAGCCAGTAAGTTAATACTCTCACAAAAATTTGTAACTTTTTACATAGGGTAGGAAGGTTTGAATACCATTTTCACTTAAAAAAAGTATTATTCAAACCGGTAGTTATATTTACTTAGTGACATTAAAATCAGTCTGATGATCTAAAATCATTAAGCCTGACAAAAGGAACTGTAGGACGGCAAACACTTTTACAGCACTGTAAATGTGAGCGCAAAGAATAAATAATAAGGAAGCAAACAGCTTGAAATAAGCTAGTAGGGGACAGATTGAAAATGATATCTGATGATGCAATTACAAATGTTTAATGATGCATGTCTTGTACATTAAAGGATGTTTACCTTTTATGGAAAATGTGGTTGAAAGTGAATCTTCATATTAAGAATGCAACTTTAGCTCAAATTGATAAAGTGATGAACATTGAACAGGAATTGCCTAAGTTTCAACGAGTCTGAATTGAACTTTGAGCAACACAGATTCTCTAAAAACAAAAGTATAACAACCAGGTGAAGTGTTTTTTCAGTTACCACATGAACGCCTTCGAAGGTAGGCTGTGCAGTGTGATATCCTGATAATTGGAAAAATCTCTGCAGTCCCACTTTTTTAAATATGGCAACCACTAAGCGGTGGTCACAGAGGTTTGGCAACTCAGTGTGATGCTGGTCCATAATGGACTGTTTTAAGGGGTGAGTAACTGCTTTCAGCGGGAAGATTCAGGGACAAACCAGTCAAGTCAACGGGGCATTTCATGTTCTAAACCTCTAAAGTGGCTGTGGAACTCCAGGGCTTGGGGAGACAAAATATCAGATAGATAAAAGTAACCTCCATGTTCAAAAATATATAGTATGTAAATATATATATATATATATATGTATATATATATATATATATATATGGTCCTCCATAAAGCGTTTAGCCATGATAAGTATCACATCTTTCATTTTCCAAGCACATCCTTTACTGTCTTTTGGGTATTTTATGTTGATCCAACATGCTGCATAAACATAAGGTTTAATTTATAAAGTAAAAAAAATAAGTAACAAGAGCAAGAGATTCAAGCCACCATGGAGAGAAAATGGATTCCAGAGTAAATGCATCTTTGTGTATATTAAGTGCAAAAAAGCAAGAAAAAATGAATTCTGGTGCTGAAAAGAGTGTCATTATCCACAGTAAGTCCTGTAGTAACATTGGCTGAAAGGCCATTTAGCGTGAAAGAAGTCTTTATTTCAAAATCAGCAGTACTACCAAGCTAGACTTCAGCTGCTGATTAACTGAAGACCTATGAGAACAGGTCAGAAGAATATGTCATTTTATTTGTTAGCAGTAGGGAGAACAAATCGGCACCCTGTAGTGAACTGGTCTGCTCTGAAGGCACAAAGAGTCAGGGTGCATTCACATCAACTCCCTCTCCCTACAGTAACATTCTTATTTGTAACACTGCTTCATGTGCAGCTTTTGCTAAAAAGATTCTTTTACCTCTTACCTAGATGAAAAATATAACGAATGTCAAATATAGCAAGTATTTTTATTTCACCATACTGTTTTCCAACTTTTCTGTAGTTTCTGTCTCCTGTCGTGCAAGTAACCAAGCTTTGGGTTATACAAAGGTGAAAACGCTTTGAAGACCCCTTTGGTGTGATGAAACTGGTATTGAAATCTTTAAACTTAATGACCACTAATACATATTTAAAAGGAACATCAGAAAGATTGTAAACCAGAAATAAAATTATGTCAGGTTGTGTAATTGCTTGGCAGTAGGGAGGAAAGGAGCTTTTGATAAATACATGGCCATACAACTACAGAGAAATATTGAAGGCAACATCTGAAGACCAGCAAGAAAGACAAAGACAAAGTCTGAGCACAAATTTAAGCAAAGGAAAAATGGCCTAAAATTCATGCAATTTTTTTAAACAATCATACTGGTTCTAAAAATAATTTTGTCAAATACTAAGAACAAATGTGGCAACTTTTCACTTTGAGGAAAGTTACATTTGAAAATGTACTTCTAAATTAGGATTTAGGAAATACAAATAGTTTTGGTAATCATGCTGGCTTTAAAATGTTTAGTTTATTTTTTCCCACAGTCCTGGTGGGGATTAGATGCAGTAAAGGTGCCTGAGAGTAAATGAAAAAGCTATAGAGCAAACTACAAATGAACACGTTAAGATATCAGGAATGCAAAACATCCCACCCTTCAAACAAATGGAGAATCGGGATGATAGAAATCCAGACAAGTCAATAAACTGTATTGGTCAATAGGTTTGGGTCTGTCTTCATCCTAATCAGGGGATGGTGCTACTTACTTCCCCCCCACCCCTTTGACCTTTCTGTCTCTAAAAGTCGGGTTAAGAAGCAGATGAAGACACTCATCTAGGCTGCAAGTCTAGAAAGTGTTGATCGCACAGTCCTGAAGGCCGATGCAGGACAGCTTTTTAGGATTCTATAGCACCTCTTCAACCCTAGACTGAGCCAAGCAAAGGTCTTGTAGAGCTCCCTTTTACCGTACCTAAGTACGCAAACAAGAATATATCAGGAATACTTGCATTTTCTTGCTGCAGAGTTAGTTGTGAAGAAACCATTATAGACCTGCATTCACAAACCTCCATTGTCATCTAAACAAAACAGGTACTTTAAGGATTAAAATCTTTTATCTCTCTATAAGCCACAGGTGAAGGGGTCAACAGTTGCTTGAAGCATTTATAACATGAAAAACAGACCAATGTTTGTAGGACTAGAAAATATGTTTCTACCTTGCTGGTCAGCAACACAGGAGCACCGCAATGGACAGTCACTGTTCATTTTTACTCATTACATCTCAGACTTTTATCAGGATTTCTGTCATCTGAAAAAATACTGAGATGACTCTGCTATTGTCAGGTGTCTCAGAGATGGACAAGTAGATGAGTCCAGAGAGCTGCTGGACCACATTTCTTTGCATGGGTTGGAAACAGCCATCTTAACTTAAAGTTGTTTAAAAGAAAGAAGGGGATTGTAGATTTCAAAGGAAACATGATTCAGACACAAACTTAATGAAAGAAATTAGTTGAAGAAATAAATCAGCACATCTTTTCAGATTCTGCTAAATGTAGTTATTGAAACAGTGAATTGAAGTCTCTGATGGTCTTAAGGGGAGGAGGGGTCACATCAAATTCTGCTAATGGCCCCATATAAAGTTTAGTCAACCAGGTACTTAACCACTAGCTCTGACATCATCTTTGTTATTTTTTGTTTTTGTAGTTCCTGTGCCATTCCTGTTTTCATTGGAGTCACTTTTTTATTTCCCAACTGTTTGATGTATTATTTTGTTTTAGGGTTAGTTTTTTTAAGCTTTAGTTTAAATACATATACACGTAGCGTGGGATTTTTATTGTGAGTAAAAACGTATTATTAAAAGCGAAAAAGGGTGGCATCAACTTTAGAGAAACTATTTTTGTTCACTGCCTCAAAAAGATCTGCCCAAATTCTCAAGAATTCATGCTGCCATTGTTCCTTCAGTTTCTAAAAGTGTGCTTCCTTGTAATTTTGGACCTAAATCCTGTGTCTGACTGTTGGTGACAAGTTTCTCCACATATTCCACAGAGAACCACTTTCTCTCTCACACACACACGAGTATTTTTTGTCAACCTACCTCATCCTCGCTGTCTGTCATTTTCCTTTCTCTTGCTGATGAGCGCACATGCTCACACACACACACACACACACACACACACACACACACACACACACACACACACACACCTCAGGTCCCCTGTGGATCCTGTTTAGAGCGTTACTTTCTTCGTCAGTGAGGAGCCACAGCGAAGCTGTTGAACCTAAGGGAAGATAGGCCAATTTAACCGTCCCTGCATCACTCCTCTTCTCATTCCCTTGTCCTCTCTCCCAACATTTCTCTCAAGTCCCTGCTGACTTGTTTGTCCCAGTAGTTTTTACCTCCTCCTATTCTCCTGGCTCGACTGAGCGTCCACCCTGACAGTATGGCCATTATTTTTCTTTCTCACTTGTATCCTCTCTTCTCACCTTCACTTCTTTCTCTTACCGTCTCTTTCCCTCCACCGCACCCATCTGGTCTTCTCTTTCTGTCCCATAATTGGCTCGGCACTTCCCCCCGTCATCTCCAGTGTTTCTTTGAAAGCTAGAGTGAGCCCAGCAGGAGATAGGAGAATGTGCAAGACCCCCTGCTCTGACAGAGTCCAATGATTGTTCTCATCTGTATTTACACTATGTGCTTCCTCGTTTGCGCCTAAAGACAGGGGGTTAACATCTTGTTGTATGTAGTCTGGCATCAGCAATCAATTAAAATAATATGACCTGTGATACGAGTTGCTTTACTTACAAACTTAACTTGACATTCACCTGGATAACACTTTAAAGGGAAATGTGCAGACCCGCAACAGCACTTACCTGCAAAGTGTTCATAGAGTACATACACATAAGCTATACCAGGTAGGACATACCCTCTTAGTATCGAAATGTTCCGTATGGCTACCCTTGCTATTGCGGAATTATAAAATCAAACCTTAACAGGTTTATCCTGCAAGTATTATCATTGCCTGACCAAGCAACGCAATAGTTCCCAGTAATACCAAGACAAGTTTCACCTAGAAGGGTGTGGAAAGTGAAGAGGCACTTGCAGCGGTTGGCATAAGAACAAAAAAAGGTTCAGGTCCCTTGGCAGACATAAAAAGAATGCCATATCCAAAAGATTAAAATGGTGTATACCAATCAATATCTGTGCCAATTATTATAACAGACATCCTGAGACTGACAACACAATAGTTTTAATTTACTCACAAACCAAATTAAGAAGAAAATATACACATTAATGCAACTTTATCGTTGGAAAATGAAAGTGCAAGAAATGTAAAAAAACTAGAAATACAACACTATTTGAAAGGACATCACTTGCACACCACTAAAAAAATGAGTACAAAAATGCTGTATAAAAGTGTATTATTTTGAAGAGGTACATGGTGGAGAGGTACATTTGAAAAGCAAGCACATATACCCCCAAATTTGAATCAATGAAAGCCAAAGCGTTTCCAAAATCCAGCAAACCCTCGGATATTCTGTCCATGAATGGCTTTAGTGGTAAATGTTTCAGCATCGTATGCAATGCATAAAATATTGATCATACACTTCCAAGAAATATGTATCTGAAACTGAAATAAGCTAGGCAAAGTACAGCATGTTACTTCAGCTAAAAGGGAGTATGACAGTAGAAAAATTTGAAGAGTTGTCTGTGCATTTAAGAGTGTAAATATTTGAGTGGCCCCTGCTGTTACTGTGCATTCTGCCTTGAGCACAGTAATGCTTTGCTGTTCTCCAGGGTTGAGACCTTACCACCTAGCTTGACTAAACCATTTCATGGTCTGCTTTGGACTTCCCATGTTGGAAACGGCAAAATGCCTTCAGTTATTTATATGTTGCATTAGATTCTCATGCTTTGGAGTGTATATTCCCTGTTTTGCTCCGGTAAAAGTATCCATATTAATCAGAGATTCATGTAAAAAACAGTTACTCTATAAATACTCCATATCGTGCTTAGTTAAAAAAACTACAAATTGATTTTTCTATTTACCTCTGGGACATATATTAGCTACGTTATATAATAATTATGCCATAACACCTTTGCAACTGATAAAATGTCTGTTCACCTCTAAGCTGTTAAAAGAAAGATTGTTGTTGTTGTTGTAAAATTAAGATATTTCGAGGCTTAAATTCATTTTAAGACAATTGTGTGAGTGAAATTTATATTTATAAGATTTCTAAAGTCACCCGTTAGTAAATAGTTATTAAAGCAAAGGAAAACATTTCTTAATACTTAAGTACAATTGTGAGCAAAAGTTCTAAAAAACGAAAATCATAACTGCAGTTTACAGGATGATCAATCAAGGTCAACTTGATTTTGGATAGACTTGCTGATAATTTAGTTTGTCCTTTCTTTGGAGTTTGGTTCCAAAGGCTTCTCTTGCAGCAGAGCTGCACATTTCATTTTGTCACGTGTAATAGGGCCAATGAGGGCCAATAACAAAACAGATGTCTGACATTAGTACTTTAAAGACGGTTGACTATAAAAAGCTTTTCTAACCATTCCACAACCCTTAGAAGAGTTTTGTAAATGTAAAGAAAAGTAATAGCATAATTTAAACCTAATAATTAATTAATTAATTAACTTAATTCACTTAAAGTGATGATGAATAATTGTATATAGTCATGACTACAAGAGTTAAATATAACAGAGTTTATCTGAAATCTTCATTGTATTTAAACATTATTTAGCGTTAATCTAAGCAACAGAAGTAACTTTCGTTGAATTTTCATTTTTCTAACTTACCGTAAGAAACCACCATAGAGTAAACTGATTAGTCTTTATCATAAGTCGCACGTACTGTAGCTGCAGGTAGCTTTATATGAACACAATAGCAGAACTGAAGGGTAAATTCACAACAATGTAAACGCTTACTATATTTTAAAATGTATCCACAACATTTAAAAGTTAATACCAACTCATTTGGATGTTGTTAAGTCAGTTTATGAGAAAGAAACTGTGGTATAGACAGCTTGTACAAAGGCAGAAAGTGAAACAGAAAGCCTTTGGATCGCATGGATTCTGTTTACTTGTCATTGTTTGTACCTCCTCATCTTTTAACACCACTTATTCCTGCTTACTCCACTCTCTGCTCTCACCTCACAACTTCCCATCTTCCTCTTCTGCACTATCTCCAGATTTAGATGAATAATTCATATCCACTCTTGTTTAAGAGAACACAAGCCTTGAAAAAAGACAAATGAGAAAAGAATCTCCTTCCACTAAAATGTCAAATGCACTGGCACAACTGTTAGGAGCTAGAGGCTTTTCCCTATCTTTTTTTGTGCGTTTCCCCTCCACCCACAATTCCTCTCGGCGCCATGGCTCACTCTTATGCCATCCTCCTTCCCTCAGCATGTGTGGATCATTTTCTACCCCGGAGCATGCCCAGGATGGTCACAGCTGTGAGGAAATGTCAGACGTTTACCCCCCGCCAACCTCCTTACCAAATATGCAGGCTCATGCAAACACACACAAATGAACAATCACAGAGCACATGCATGTGCAGGCCCAACGTTGACGTGCATGTGCGAACACACATGCTAACGTTATTCACACACAGCACAGCGGCAGAAATCTCATTACTAGGAGGCTGTATGTCATTGATTTTTGCCTCTCCTCGGTTGTGGTGAGTTCTGGCTGGGCACGGTCTGGACTCATTCGAGAGCACCCAATGCAACACTATGGGTTAAGCCGATTACATTTTTGGGAGTGGGGAAACCTGAAGGGTAAAAAGATCCAGTTTGGTTCCCGTACTATCGTTTTGCACTTACTCCCTCCCTCACCCACCCGTTGTTTTTGCTTTTTTTCCTTTCTCCTCCAGATTAATTTGTATGCTTGAGAGGTTTAAGCAGCATGGGGTTGTGGTTGCATTCATTGACACAAGCAAGAAAAAAGATTTTAGATCTAAAGCATTACATCTATAAATGATGAATAAGGAAATACTGGAGGAAAGGGAGTTTGGTAGTTTTTGGTGAAAACTGACGTGTGTTTTACGAATATTTTACTTTACAAATAAACTTTAAAACAAACCAAACTAATGCGAAGGCTGCTTTGATATTTCTTTGCAGGTGGTTATATTTAAACATTTAAAGAACTTTCAAACCAAGATAAAATGGGTTGGAAGCGTGCTCAGCTACTTCCCCGTCGTTTGTCACTAAGCCTTGTCAGGCATGTTGTTTAATTTGTTGGAAGTTGTATGTTGTTATGCATGTTTTAATTGTATATCTAATAATATGTTGGTTTTGGTAGTAGACTGTCTCTATTAGGACACCAATGTCAACCTTAAAAAAGCTGTGCAAAAGTATTTATCCACCGTTTATATTTGTTTAAGTTTTATACATTTTAAAATGTTGATATGTGTAGTGAGAGTCTGTCTACTTTTTGTAAACAATTCTGTGTAAAACCTCTTCAAGCTTTGCATATTTAGAGATCTTTTCTTGTAGATTCTTGGCACAGTTGGACTTGGACATCCAAGCAAAAAAAAAACAAACAAAAAAAAAAAACTTACTAGATTTTTTCAACTGACTAAAGGTTTTAGTTTTGACTAGGTCATTTTAAAATTTAAACATGATTGATTAAAATCATTACATTTTTTGGTGGTTGTATTTGTAGGGGTGTACACAATGTTATTCAAAAATTAATCAAGTTGATACATATACATTTTTAGAGTCCTTATGATGCTGTACGTTTGACCCTTATGGAATATCCTAATTGATTCTGAAAATAAATGACACAGGGGTAACCTTTAGGTGGCCACCTAAATGTAAGACATCAGAGCAACTGATGTCTTGCATGTAGCGGTACAAATCCGTGGCACACTTTTACAGTTTTCATTAGCAAAACTATTTAAATACCATGTATAATTTTCCTTTCTGCTCTATATAATGTATTTTTTTTGTGAGCAAGTATCCAAAGCACTCCCCCATAAATACATGCAGGTTTGTACAAAAAGCATATACGTTCAAGGGTTATGACTACTTCTGGAAGTCAACGTGTATGGTGTATGTTTCATAATGCTAATTCCTTCTGTTGAGACCTAGAGGAAATAGGCTATATTATTTAATTTACATGTTGATATTTTACACTGTAATAATCTAAAAAGAGCTTAAGAAGTCAACAGACAGTATTTAAATCATATTCTCATTTTATTTATGCAGCGTCTCATATTGTTTTTGACAGGTCGGACGTTATGCCTGACATCATCGGCTAGCGCATTAGAGAAGGGGAGGGGGGGGGGGTTGTTTACGTCTGTGTGCTGCACATGTGTCGGAGGGAGCTCGTCAACAACCATGAATTTAAACTCAAACTGGGAAAGATAAAGTTGCCAAAGCTGAGACGGAGCCTTGTCATTAAGGGTGCAACATAAACTTGGTGTTTCCGCACGGTTGGAGTTTTTCCTCCAGCGCTAAGCAAGACGAGCAACCAACAGGAGCTAACGCTAGCGGCTAACTAAGCTTGCAGACGTACGAGACCACACATGGTGAAGGTAAAAGTTTGACATCATGTCAGAACAGAAACAAATGTCATCCGGATGGGAGAGTATTGTGGCCGAGATAGAAGAAAAGTTACTGGCACTGAAAACATCGGATTTGAATAATGTCTGTGAAGCAATGTCTCTTAGAGTGGGAGAACGTCATAAAAACACACCATCAAGTTGCGAAGGCAAATCCTTCAATATATTGAGGGAGATGAACTTACCTCAAAGGAAGATCAAGGGATGGCTCTTTTGTTGGAATTAAACGACAGACTTGAGGAATTGACAGAAAAAAGTGAAGATAGCGATGAACTCCTATGTCAAACCGCAGTAGATGGACACCACCAGGTGGACAAAAGGTGAACATCATCCAATGCTGCAGATGGTCAAGGAGAAAGTGGGTCAACCATGAGTGCAACAGCCGCTGTGGCTAGTCAAAATGTGTCTATTGTCCACCCGTTGTACAGGAGAGAGTTAAAAATAACTGGACAGATAGGAGAACCAAATCAAAAGGACAAATTAACCTATTCACGTTTGGAGAGGCAGATTCTATGAGCACTAAAGAAAGGATATGATGAGGGGGAAGTTGTCGAAGCTGTTATCCAGGCGATAGCTCCAGGAACAAAACTCAACAGCTACTTGGAATGTCGAATAGACCTGACATTGCAAGCCCTCAGGCAAATACTACGGACTCATTACATTGAAAAAGATGCTACTAAGCTATATCAGTCACTCACGCGTGCAGTCCAAGAGCCCAAAGAGACGCCCATACAGTTTTTGATGCGAGCCTTGGACCTCACTTCGGATAGAGTCTAGTCTGGTTTGAAGTACAGTGCAGAATTAATCCAAAACCAGTTTTTTCAAACAGTAATGACTGGTCTTCATGATGACACTATTCAAACAGACGTAAAGCCATACTTACAAGATCCCAAAGTTACAGATGAAGTCCTTCTGGAGAAAATGACTGCTGCTTTCACTCTGGAAATGGAAAGAAAGAACAAGCTGTCAACCACATCAAAAGCAAAAGTGATCAGAGTGGTGGCAATATGTGAGGAAAATTAACAAACTGAACATGTGCTCAAACCAAACAAGAGTAAAGGTGGTGAAACAAACAAACGTGATACACTAATGGACACGGTTGATCAAGGTAACAAAGCAATTTGTGAAGCTATTCAGAACCTCACCACGCACATCGCAAGTCTTCAAGTCCCTCAGCCCCACATTCAACAAAGGAGAGTTGGTGAAGAACCGAGTCGAAAATACAGGACTCAGCCCAAGACTTTTAACACCAGACAGTGTTGGAAATGTCAACAGTCCAATCCAGATAGAAGGTGTGACCACTGTTACAAATGTGGCAGTACAGATGCGTAACGTAACAGCCTGCACAAACAAAATTTAAATCCGACATTGGCCTGCTGAAAACACAGAGAAAGCAGAACTTTTCAGTCTAAGTGCTCCTCTCACTGGTAAACAACCGCAAACAGCAAAGCTGGTTGCAGAGATGTCTATTTCGAGGAGTTGATACTATAGTACTGTGGGACACTGGTTCACAGGTATCAATTGTGGGAACCAGCTGGAAAACAAAGTACCTACCAGATGTTAAGGTGAGATCAGTGACCGAGTTGCTTCAAGATGGGTCATTGGAGCTCTCAGCTGCAATTGGAACTGACATTCCATACAAGGGATGCATGAAAATTAAAGTTACCTTGTCTATAGGTGGAATGAGTGATAAACACGTCCTGGTACCCATCCTAGTGGCCAACAGTGATATTGACATTGAACGCACAATCATCTGCTTTAATGTGATCGAGGAACTGGCCCTTACTAACGGCACAAGTGAAGACTGCATTTCATCGTGTCACATGGTTAAGGGACTGTGCACTGCCCTAGAGGTAGACCATGGACCTGCAAGAGCTGTCTTCTCTGTGTTGAAAACACAAAAGCCTGAGAACCAGGCCCACTTGGCCAGAGTGGGCAGACAACCAGTGATCATACCAAAGAACAAAATTATGCTGGTACCATGTGGTTTGGGACTACCACTTCCATGCGCCCCACTTCACGGTCTACAGTGATAATAATCCCCTAACCTATGTCACAAAGTCAGCAAAACTAAATGCAACTGGACACCACTGGGTGGCAGAGTTGGTGGATTAAAGCTTCATATTGAAATACAGACCTGGGACAGCAAACAGAGATGCAGACTTCCTCTCACGCAGACCGAAACCTATTGAGGATGTTATCCAAGAATGCACTGAGGAATGCCAAGAGGAAACCATCAGATGCATTGGTAAAGCTCTGGACAGAGACAAGGCAGATGAAGGGAATTGGATCTCTGCTGTTACCTGCACTGAAGATGTGCTAGCGGAGTGTAACGTCTCAGAGCCACTTCAGCCTCTTGCAGCAGATGACGTGAGGACAGCTCAAGGTGCAGATCTGGTCATAAACAGAATGGTGACTTTAAAAAAAAACACCACCTGAAGTCCACCTGAAACACAAAGACAAGCTGGCAGAAAATGAAAGTGTCAGATAACTTTTAAGGGAGTGGCCACGCTTACAAATAAATGGTGATTACTGTGGTACTCATCACTCCCGCACTTCTCAATACCATCCGCAAGCAAATCCTGCAGAGCGGTTCAATAGAACACTACTGGGAATGCTGCGCACACTGGAGTCTCAGACGTCCAGGTGGAGGAGCACCTTAACAAAGTCCATGCCTATAATTCAACAGTGCATGAGGCGACAGGATTTTCTCCATTCTTCCTCCTCTTCGGCCGGGAACCAACACGGACAGTGGACTTGATGTTTCCCAGGTAAGGAGAGGAGAGAAACCAGTCACAAACTGGCTATGCAGAGAAGTGGAGAGAAGTCATACAAGAAGCCTATGCCATTGCAAGGCAGAACATGAAGATACGTGCTAGAAGAGAACAGAAAAACTACAATCAGCATGCATGGAGTTCTACACTTGAGTCAGGTGATCACGTTTTGGTCAGAAATCTCACACCCAGAGGCGGCACTGGAAAACTGCGCAGCTATTGAGAGGACATGATTTATGTTGTCAAGGGAAGGAAAGGCCCTGATAGTTCAGTGTACGTGGTGGAGCCATTGCAAGGGAATGGGTGAAAAAGTGTACTATACAGAAACCTTCTCCTGCCCTGCCCTTAACTGGTTGAAGAGCCACAGGCGGATGAGTCCAACCACAAATAGAAAACCAGAGGGAACAAAACAAGAGGCAGAGGAGTTTTGCCCCGTGAGTGGAACACCCAGAGACAGATCTGACCTCATACCTGAGGAGCACTCTGAAGAGGAACATGTGGAGGGGGAACATGGCCTGGAGGAAAAGAGTGATGCTCCAGCTGGGGAATCAGGGGGTGAGCAGAGTGATGCTGAAACTTGGAGAGGAAGGCCTAGGAGAGCTCGACAGTAAAGGTGTGTCTACACCTATGACCAGCTGAAAACCTGTCCTGTCAGTGTGAAAGAGCCCTCTGAGACCTGCCATGACCTGTGGACCAGATCATCACCCATGTATCCTTTCTGTCATGAACAGAGATTCACACATAAACAAGTTTGTTTATTTCTTATTTGTACCTCACTTTATAGTTCATGTGGATGTAGTAATTTGGTAACTGCCACACATAACAGAATAGAAAGAAACAGGTTTACTGAACATTTTTTTTAATTATAAGTACAGAAAATGAGGATACTAGTCTATCATTTTAGAGTCAATACAGTAAAGTAGTACATACTGTGAGGGATTAGTAGTGTGTATACTTACAGAATAGACTTATATGGCTAGGAAATGTGTTAACATAGTTTTGAGTGTAGATGGTAATTTCCTTGTCCCATGTATGAAGATTTGGGGGGCACATAGATATTTCTAGGAACTATGCACTCTTCAATACTAATGGACTATGAATAGTTGATCCTGTATTGTGGCCATGAGAGATTTTTTTTCAGAAGAAGAACAAAAAGGAGTATTAAGATAGCACAACCTCATCATCTTGTAAAAGAAGAAATATGTGGTGTTAAAAATACCTGTTGTTTATTTACCTTGTTACGAAAGGTTGAAGAGTTAAGAGAGTCAGAAAATGTTTGGTAACATTTTATTTAGTGGGGGAGGGTGTTGAGACCTAGAGGAACTAGGCTATATTATTTAATTTACATGTTGATATTTTACACTGAAATAATCTAAAAAGAGCTTAGGAGGCAACAGACAGTATTTAAATCATATTTTCATTTTATTTATGCAGCGTCTCATATTGTTTTTGACACTGAGGTCGTAGGTTATGCCTGACGTCATCGGTCAGCGCATTAGAGGACGGAGGTTATGCCTGACGTCATCGGTTAGCGCATTACAGAAGGGGAGGGGGGGGTTGTTTATGTCTGTGTGCTTCACATGTGTCAGAGTGAGCTCGTCAACAACCATGAATGTAAAATCGAACTGGGAAAGATAAAGTTGCCAAAGCTCTTGTCGTCATTAGGGGTGCAACAGTTCCATTATGTCCACTTTGACATGGTAAAATGATTCAGCAGATGTGAAACAACAGAAGTCTCTCCCCAGCGCTGGCAGTATCTCATCCCTGCCGATTGATTCCTCATTATCCCCTATCATAATTCTGTCTTTCTTTTTATTTTTTTACTTGTTATTCTAACGGCTGCTGTTGCATTTAATTATATAGCAATTATCTGCTTCCTCGTGCCTGACTGGTGTTTTATTGCTCCAAAGCAAAGTCAGGCTGGTGTCTGCAGCATTACCGCTGGTGTGGCAGGCTTACTTAAAATAGAGTTGAGTTTTTGGACGCAGGACAGGCTAGATTTTTGCATGAACTTCTTGTCAAGTCCAAATGACCTTTGGTTTTTCTAATTTCTTTCCTTGGTTGGTGCATTCCCAGCCCTGTTGGGCCCTTTCTGTGGTTGGGAGTGATAATTAGTCTGCAATCTAAGGGAGAAGAAATCATTGATATGTATTTTTCTCCTTCTATTTTTGTCCCCTCGAGTCAAGTTGAATCTTTGAAGTTAGGGCATGTATGAAATCACTTGATCTTTATTTCTTTAAGTTTTGTTACTTATTTTCTAGTTGTGTGCATGTCATGCATTTTTAACAAACTCTTTGAGTTGACTTTGTGATGTGTTCTAGCCAAGAACATCAAAGGGATTGCTTCCTCTCTGTCTCCTTTTTCCATTGGTTTCAGTTTTTCTCTCTCATTCCTTTCTCCTTGTCATCTCCTTTCCTGCCTTTTACACTCAGAACTGCTTGCTCAGAGAGGTTGTTTTCTCAAGCGCAGTTTTTGGGGGAAGTGGAATGAGACGTTGATGCATGCAATAATTGTTCTTTAAAAAACTAATTTAAAATGTCATTCATTCTCACTCAGAAAAATAAATATGGTAGCATTCCAGCAATGAGACATTGAACTTCTCCATTACTCTAAGACAAATGTTTTTATTACCAGAAGCATGTCATGCTCAAATAAAGTTTCTAATATGTTTCAACTGGCAGATAGTTTCATCCCAGTCCTAACATTTTATTCAGCTGAGAATTTCAGGAGAAATTAAAAGTTTTAATTTAAGCTAATATCTGTTTATATTTTATTCCTAAAATAAAATCATATACTTTTCTCAGGTCTAGTGACATAGTAATTGGTAAACAAGCATTAAATAGTCAAGCTTTAAGTATTTAATTTCTAAAAAAGAATCATAAGCTTTTAAAAGCTGGTAGAGTGGTGAGCTCTAGTTTAATTAAATCTCTGGTTTATTGTATATTTTCCAGTTATTTAGAAGTGATTAATTGTGCGTTGTGATATAGCTATATACTCTGATTCTATAAGCCAAGTGTTGAATTTTAGACATTTGAAATATTCTCTGGAATATTACTTTTATCTTGATATCTGCACTCTTATAGAGCCTTGTTTTACCTGAGATATATAATATTTAATTTTAAAGTAATTTTCAAAAATAATCTTAATGTTTCACAGGTTAATGGAGTATTAAGCTAGGACTAAATCTTGTCAACACTTTGTTCTTGAAATTAGTTTAGACTTATATGATATTTGTGTACAAACATCATAACATGGATGTGATTTATTTGGGGATTTTGTTTTTTTATTTCAACAGTTTTTTTCCAGAGTTAAATGACAACTTCCTATGTTATAAAGAAAAACAAATTAGTGCAAAATTTGACTTATACCCATAGGCTGAAACAAACACAGACAACTCCACTCTTTACAAAGTTCTAGTTATTTGTTTAAGTTGGTCAGTGTTCCTTAGGCCATTCACCAATACAACAGCTTAGTAAAACTGTATGCTAATATGCTTATCATGCTTCACTGTTAGTATAGAGTTTTTAGGCTTGACAAATTCGTCTTGACTCAATAAACATAATCCTTATCAGTTTTAAGGTAGTTCAATCTTTTTCCACATGTGAACAAAAATACCTTCAGAAGACAATTTGCTTTTCTTGTCAGTGTGGTCACTCTCAAATTTCAGGCGATCTTGACCAGTACAATCTTGTACCAGTCAATTGTTTATTTGACAGGACCCTGTCAGTCCGTGAATATATATTGTTCCAGTTTGTAAGAAGCTTGGGCACATGTGATTCAATTGTCCTTAATATTATAACTTTCATATTACGTAACCTTCTGACCCACATAAACAGAAGATTCACAGGAGTAGAAGTAATTTAAAGTTTATTGAGGGATTGTAGATGGATGGTCTGGAGGGAACCCAGCGGGGAAAACAGCAAGGCGGCAACAGGGGAACCAGCCGGAGATGTCGCTGGGAAAACGGACAGCTTCTGGAAGGAGACAGAGATAGTGAATTGGAGCTTGAGGTGAGTCTTGGTGATTTGAAGCAGACTTACTCGTGGAAGATCCAAGGGAGACGCCAGGAGGACTGAGAGGGTCTGAGTTACTGTCATCCTGATGGTCTCGGTTGTCCAGGTGGTTCTTGCTGGAGTGGGCAGGTCAAGCTGAGCGAGCGGAGCGGTGACCAGAGCTAAAGAGGAAGATCAGTAAGCGGAAACTGAGGTGGGTGAGTTTGGTTTCTGCAATCCTGCAGACAGTGGTGGAGAAGTAGACCTTGCTTAGATTGGAAAAACACGAGTGAAAAACATTAGTAGCAACACGAAAGCTGAGACACAAAAGAATAACTAGGAAACACTAGAAACTAGATTGCTCAAGAAAGTGGCGCTGAGGAAAACACTGTTACCGGTAGCAACTTAACACTCAGGTGACAAGAAGTAGATCCCCCGCTCCTTAAATGCTGCTCAGCTGATTGGTGATGTTGATCAACTGCACAGGGGAGGCCAGCGCTCCAGCCAACAGGAAGTCGAGCGCCCTCTGAGGACAACCTGGAAACAGCAACTCATACCCCTGACATAAACATAGAACACAACTGTCTAACTTGTATTTGCTGTATAAACAAATGTTTGAACTAATAATATTATAGTTTCTGGTAGTGCTTCAAAAAGTTGCTTTGATATTCCCATTATTCTCATTATTGATGAATGCAAAAAGTACTATCTAGAGGATATGTGGGGGTGGTGGTGCCATCATCATGTGGGGGGAGGAGAAAAGCCTTTAACTTCTAAAGATTGGGTTGCTAGTTCGAACACTTGCTTCCTTCCCAGTCATTGCTTCCTAAGGTAAGACCTTTAACTAGTGTTTCCTACTAGCAGTGGTTAGAAAGCAACTGCGCCCACTGTTTCCCAGCCTCACCTCTGTTGGTCTGTTACCTGGCAACTGTTGCTAAAATTTGATTCATTGTACTGACTTTTAAATGTTACTGTAAAACCAGTATGAAATAATATTTAGAGAAAAGTACTAAAATGTACAAATAAAAATCACAACCCACTTTCCTCAACATGGTTCTTAATTTAAAATGTGATAAACCCCGGATAATTGTTTAATGGTTGATCCAAAATCGATCGTCAACCTTAATCAAACGATTGATCACATTAAATTGGCATGTTTCAATACATTTTGGATTAATGGACATACAAATGCAAGCCATTTACGATCCTATGCTGAAGAATTACGAATAATCTGCACAATGCGAAACATGTGAAACAAATGTCAATCACTTCATGTGTAATGATTTATATTCCCTAAAAATGTATTTCAAAGAAAATATATTTAAAAAAATCTCAAAATAATCCTAAACCCACACCTGTTATTAACACACCTGTTATTAACACACCTGTTTACATTGTTGCGTTGCAGATATTAGATTTACTAGTATATTTGTGAAATGGCAAATCAACTACTTAATGTTTTTCCTTCATAGTTAAATCATTTAAATTCCCTGTATTTAAACTTGACATATGTAACGGCAAAGTCTGTGAAACCGCTGACGCGCAATGCTCCATCTGTGCCCCGCCTTTGCCAAACATCTTGTGAGCTGTGGGGCAGCAGGGCGTAGCCTGCCCTCAGGCCACCAGAGAAGTGCCCTCTTGCCTAAAGGCTCTCAGCAAGTGCAGCTGTGCCCGGAACGTTCCCAGTCATTGGGTGCAGAGAGAGTGCAGGGCCCTGGCTTTAATTTATTTTCACCAACATGTGGTACATCTAGTGAAATGTTATTTTAATCATCTCCTAATGACAGCCAGATACAGACTAGCATGGGATGAAGCTTCACGTTGATTCTGCTGCTAATTAATGTCGCCCTGATTAAGGAACAATTTTTATATAAAGATGAAATTTGAATTATTGTCATAGAATATTTAAACCTTTGTTAAACGCTATCAATTTCTAAGGAAAATGTACGTTTTTTACACAAGAGATTTTCATATTTTATCCTCCAACCTATTTTAACTTCTTGGCTTGTAGTACTTCATCTCACTCTTGGATTCCTTTCCTACAGAATACTAGCTGCGCCCACTTCAGTCTGTAATCAACTTACTAAACTATTTCCTCAGCACATGACTTTTGTGGAAGAAAATCTTTTGTTGTTGTCTTTGATTTCTCGTCTCACATGTTGTTAAAGGTATTTTTGTTTCCAGTTGGAAACCAAAGACAGAGACTCTTAAGTTTTCATTTTAGTACCTTTCAAATCTACTAGGAACCCAATTACTCAGCAGTAAAATCATTGCAATTGACTTAAAGATCTTGTCTGACTTATTTTCTTAATTAAAAAAAGCAACACTGCAGCAGAAATGTATATGTCTTTCCATCCATCCCGAGAGTTTGCAGAGAAGCTACGGGATTTTTATATTTCCCCCTCTTGTGAATTTTTAAGTCACAATTTCCCCTGAGCCAGGTAAATCCTTAATGTGCTTTGGCCGTAGGATTTAAACACCCACCTTCATTAAAGAGGGCATCAGCTTAGCCTGAGTACGCTTTTAGTGTGCTTTGAAAACAACCAGATGTTGCCTTTTTTTATGTTTTTTTTTTTCCTTTTAATTTTTAAACTACTATGAAACAATATATAGTGTAGTAAACAAAATATCTGGTTGAACTTAAAGGGAGACATAACGGAATACTTTAATGTACTTTATCGGAAGTTTTAGTAACAGATAGACAAAAAAGTAGCACATTATTGTGAAGCATACGTAAGCAATAAATGGTAAAATGGCAGTTTTAAGAGTGTGGCATTCTTTTGAATTCAGTCCAATTTCAGGGTTTAAGTTTTTAGACGTTTAGGGCAGGTTAATGTTATTAAAAGGAGGGTGGGTGTCTATTTTCCAGGGACATAGTGCTTTTTCGACAGCAATATCAAGTAACAAGTAAATTCATAACAACCTTCGTTTATGAAATGTTCTATTCATTACACTTTGTATCATAGCTTTATGTTTGTTGTTGCTATATTTCATTTTATGAGTTAAAACGAAAAAGAAAACCTCTGTCTCTTTAGTAAGGCCTTTTCTGGTCCAATGCCCCACTTCAACACAGCATCACAATACTGCTTCCCATTAATGTTGCACAGGATTATTCAGAGAAGAAGCAATGCAGACCCCGGTAAGTCCACAGAAGCAAAAATATGTTGGTGGTACTATCATGCCGTGGGGAGGATGTTTTATTTCACTGAGAAAAAGGGAAAATACTTAGATTGATTTGAAAATGGATAAATTGAAACACATAAAAACCTTTTTGAGGATGAAAAAGAGTGGACAGAGGGTCTCACAAAAATAATGTCTTATGCCGTGCTACATCGACACAGATCTCATAATTTGAGATTTGTGTAGTACAAAAATAAACCATATACTCTTTTGCATTTTCCTTCCCTTTTATAAGTTGTGTTCGTACATTGTACAAATCGCACTACTGAGTCTGAAGATGTAATGCAACAAACAGTAAAGAAAAATCACAAGCCTACTTCGGATGTAGTAATTTTCATTGGTCTCTGAAATATTATCCTTCAACTGGCAGCTTTGAAGTCACAACCTGGCAAAGCAGATTAGGTAATGAAAGAGCGATGTAGGCAAAAGTAAATCTAAAAGAACAGAAATCCCTCAGATAGGGAATCATTATAATCAACTGATCATGTGTGGATGAATGAACTGCATAATGATGCGAGGGTTGTTTGGTACAAAACAAAGATGTGTGGGAGGAAACAGATCTAGTGGAGAAAAGGAATTTGAAAAAGATCCATTATTCCATGGCTTTTTAAATACTCCTGCTCTACAAAAAAGACACAAAATCAATACAAGATTGTTCCTCTAAATTCTAGCACAAATATAGAGTATGAGTCTAATAAGACAAAACTAATGACAAGTAACTTTTAGCAAGCACAATATTTATTGAATAAAAACAAGCACTAGTTTCTTTGGCATACATTTTCATTTCTTTTCTACATATTTTTTTAGCTAAAGTCAAGTATCGTTGACAAAAAAAAAACGGCTCCTATATTACTGATAAGTTATTTGCAATACATACATATATATATTTTTTTTTTTTCTGTTTTCTGTGCAATGTGTGGCTTCTCTAGTGTTGCAACACAGAAGGGGAAAGCACAGATTTAAAAGGTGGGGACATCATTGCAAGTCCCAAATATGGTGACTATTTCCAGCCAGGATGACTATTCAGGAGAGTAATAAATAAAAAACAACGGGAATTTACACCCGCATGGAACCTTACCAGCTGTTACTATGGAGACTGAGAAGTTTTAGGGAGCAAGTTTCTACTGCATTTCTTCTCTGGCATTACTTTCAAAGGCCATCTGATCTTTTAAAATTTTTAAATAAATACACAAATCTTACGTCTTTGATTGTCATTTGCATTCAAGCCTGCCTAATTGATAGTTTCACTTTGTGCACATGAAATGGCTGGCAAGAAATCTCACAAATGTTTGATTTTGTATTTCCTAGACAATTTTTGAGCCTTGTGTAAGATAAATTTGAGTCTATTGCTAAATGATCCCCTTTTTCATCTGTTTCTTACAATCAATATGGGACAAAATGACACCAGACTCCTAGAGTTCATAGAAAATGTTTGAGTCTTCTCTATTTCAGCTGATGTAAAAGTCCTGACCTTTTAGCTGTGGCCCAATAAAGTACTCCAGATGAGTATTGTTTACTTTTTTTCTGTTTTAAAAGTATTTATAAGTATTTATGTGTTAAGGTTTTGCAATGTTGGTTTTGTTTTCATTCTATTTTACTAATTATATCATCTTGGCATTTGGTATGCATACTGTGGACTCTGCATGCACTGTTCATGGATGATTAACGCTTTATAATTATGATTAGCAATTTGTTTAAGTTCTCATGACATAATCCAACATTTCCTAAAATGCTCTTTATCTGGAGTGGAGCAGGAGCTATATTCTCCAACTTTCCATTAATGTATTGTTGTGTCAAAACAAAAGCTCTATACCATGCAAACTGACGCACTCCCAAACTGTAGAGGTCAACATCATCACCTGCAACATCTTAACTAACCCAACCACATGAAGTGCAAGAGGAAATGTTTGAAATGAGCTCAGTTCACCTACTCATGCCTCTTGGAAGACGTGGATTGACAAAACAACCTCGGTCCCTGATGATCCAAAGACACAACTGGTAGGACAGGAACATTCTAAGAAACTTGAAACACCTTAATAATGTATGTGAACTGCTTAAATGGCATTTCAGTATATCTGCTTATATGTGGTATATTAACAGGTTAACTTTAAATTACTTAAATGATTTTAATTTAAGAAGTAACACTTCTTCTAAAAGAAAACGTTTGTTTAATGATATTTATTTGAAACTAATATACACTTTGGTTTGTTCATTTTTTGAGGTTATCAACCTATTCAATTTTATCCTGCAAATCAAGAAAAATAAAAAAGGAAAAAAGAATGAGAATGAGAATTGAGTTGGCCTTTGCATTCCTACATTTTTGTTTGCAAAACATTAAGTCAAACCTCCTGAGGTTTGTGTTGCTCTGCTGAACAGTTTTGTGTAACACTATATGTATGAATGTGTCTGGCGGAATATCACACGGCTTATAGCTTGGTGCGTTAATGCATTATTTTATTTTACTATCGTATAGAATTGATCTAAAATGTTCCAAAAACAATACAATATAATGCTCCTCCTGCTTCCCTTTCTGTCTTGTTCAAAAAAAAATTTGTAATCTTAGAAGCAAAGGTAAAGTCTGTTCACTGATTTATTTTTATTTACCTTTTTTTTTAAATAAAAAAAGGAAAAACATTTTTGCATCAATAGCAGAACCCAGCTGTGCAACATGTAAAAACTATGGGGTTTTTTCAACCCATGTTTGTTATTTAAGAAAAGGGAAAGTATATGTAGAATAAAACTACAGTGAAATAATAAATAAAAAAATATGAGCATGCAAAATTTTGCTCTGGGAAGGTTATAAATGTAGCAGTGGGGGTACAATGTACCCCTGTAAGTTTATCTTTTCTGTATGAATAGCACAGATAAATAAAATTTCTTATTAAATATTGCCAATGCAAACACAGGTGAAGGTGAACGATAAGTAGGTATTTACATTTGGTAAAGGTTAATTAAAAATTGAAGCTATAAATGTAGTAAAAGACATCTATTCTCTCTTAAACATTACATATCTATTTTACATATTTTGATGAAACACAGCAGAACTGGAAACTATATTGCTGAAATTATTAATTTCCTTTTCCTAATCATTGCAAATGTAGCTGAAGAAGTAGTGTATAGAGGTTGCTAAGGTTATACAGAGCAAACGGCTAAAGATTTCTAAAGTTAGTATGGCTTTGGGATTAGTCTATGGAGTAGGTTTCACATAGAATCCTGCAGCTTTCTGTTGGTATTGACTCTGAAATAGGTTCTGCACTTGTCATTGAGGTTACTGCAGATGGAAAACTAAAGGGCAGGTTCGCAGTTCCTGAGTGGGGAGGTAGAACCGAAACCTGAGGGGATAAAGAAAAACTAAACGCAAGCAAAAAATCATTTGATATGGTCTTTCTAAAATAAATAAAAACAGAATGATCTAAGGAAAAACAGAAACAAGCCTTATCTAATAAAACTAAGTAAAGCAAACAGTGAATACCTAAGGCCAAACAAAAACAAAAAGAAAATGATCAAAGCTGTAAACCCAAAACAGCTCAAGATCCTAAAAACTAATTTCCTTATTTGTTTGGCTAGCAGGGAATCCAATCTCCTGAAAACAATGTCAATCGCGTATTTTTCAGTATCAAAACTTTTCGTTCTTTATTTGTTTTTTTATGCCTTTTTATGAGAATGGTGTCAAAAAAACAAAGCGAACAAAAGCAAAGCAATATGTCAATTTAATTTCCTGATGGAAAAAATTATGTACTTGGTGGATGAAATAAATCGACACTTAACATCAAATAACTCATCATTTCAAACATCTGCAAAGTACTTCTTGAATCTCTTATGTGACATGAAAAGAACATATAGGTTTAAAAGCTAAAACACATGATTGTGGATAGAAAAACAGGGAAATTGCAGAAAATAGTATTATTGACAGAGACGAAGTAAATAGCAATAACATTGATGTAAACTTTAAAACTTAATTTTAGATTGGACTTCTTGCTTTATTATCACAAATGCCAACACATACAAATCATATGCTTCCATCTTTACAAGTACTTTTTATTGACTTTCATTCATTTTCTTTCATTCCTATAACCCAACATTGACCTTTAACTGTAAGTTAATCAACAGTACATGTATAACCCTACACCTACCCTAAAACTTAATCCACACTGGAGTCCTAAACCTTTTTATACGGTCTGGGTTTTTGTGAGTTATGACGAGCTAGGGTCGTATCCCAAGGGATAACTCAAGTTGAATCTAAGTCTATGTCTAAGGTTGATTTAAAGAATGGCAGCTGCAGCATCAGGCCTCAGGACACTTTAATTAGCTGAAATTGAGCCAATAAGACCCTAGTTGATATGAAACATGTCCCTCGATGTGTCACAGCCACCCATGAAATGGGGCATGAACTTAATTTTACATGTTTCATTATGTAAACTCATCCTAAACATTTTTGTTTTCCCGTGCATCTGTAACTCAGTTTATCTACACCTATAATTAACTGCCCATTAATGTGGATCTACAAAATAATGCTTAAAAATATGTTTAACTGGAGAGCAGACTCCACAAAACAGTAGATTCAAATGCTCAAAGGGGAAACACAAAAAGATATCTAGGAAGACTTTCACAAATAACACAGAGTTCTTTATTTTATGAAGAATTTAACCTTTTCAACTAAATGCTTTGTTTTTTCATTGGATGTGACAAGACATAAAAGCTAAGGAAAGGAAAAAAAAAAACTTGAACTGTTGCAGTCTATTTCCAGTCCACAGATATGCATCGTCTTTTCCCGAGAGTCTCAGCTAACATCACAAGATGAAGAAAGTAAAAAACAGGCTGTGGTGTTGGACTAAAGTAGGGTAGCGTCTTCAACTGGGAGTAAATGTGTTCTTAGTCTTCCCCACTTTGAAGTGTTTTTTACTGAAGCTGAAGTGGAGCAGAGAGGCACATCTATCAGAAAACACTCAGATTTTTAGACCAAGCAGCCCAGAGCTGCTTGGTCTAAAACATCCATGACCATAACCAACAGCCATGTTCTAATATTCAAATGTTTGATGGTGCTGTGCCATCACACATGTAAAAGCTCAACCTATTAGTTTGTAAAAGCTCAAATATTCTGCACGTTTTTTTTTCATTCAGGTCTATTCCACCTCACATCTCTCTATTCTTATACTGCCAGTCATACCTAACCTCGCGTTTGAAAAAGGGTCTCCACTTAGCAAAAGAAAGCATGAATATTCATAACTCCTTGAAAAACTTTACAAATCCTCCCAGGGTGGAATCTCAACATGCATTCAAAGACACAAAAAAAAAAAGAGTGTTTTTCTTAACTTGCTTTTGAGATTCATGTCCAATACAACCATCAAGTTCTAGTCATCGAGTAAAGTTTAGAAAAAAAACAAAAATGTAGTAAGTTCAGGAAGCAAATGTGTTGGGTATAAGAGAAAGATTAGATATTTGAAAGGATCAATCGGGAAAAAAAGCAAATTATACCTTTTTGTACTCCAAATTTCAAAGCCGTACCTCTGACAGAGAAGACAGAGGAAATTAGGTTTTGGGGAGGTGCTTCAGAGACACTCCAATTTCACACCATCATATTAAAGTGTCCATCTGTCTGCAGATGGATGAGTGATACTCCTGCAAGGTGCAAGGTGGTCTGCAATTCCCATGAATAATTTGAGTGTGTCACTGTGGGTGGTCCTTTCTAAAGGAGATTGTCCAGCAGGAGGCTGGGTAATGATAGACATACTGGGTTTCTCATTCATCCCCTTCTCTAACTGATGAGCTAAAAAGATAATATGAATCCCACAGGTTGGTGAAATGGCTGGCGCGCTCTAATATTTAAAAATCATTATTCACCCTCTTCCCTTGACTTTAAAAGTATTCAGATCATGGAATTAGAAAAATGTTGGATAGATGCATGTTTGATATTTTAAATTAGCAGAATGTGTGTGAAAAAAAAACACACTAAGATATTTCTCACAAAACACATAATTCCCACAACAATGCAAGATAACAATCTTGCCAATATGGCAGCTGTAGTGACAGAGGCGAAGAAAGGAGCATGTCATTTGAATATGGAAACAGGGAAGAAATTATACCGTGAGCAAGGTCTCAAGATATTGGACAAAAAATAAAAAAAACAATATGAGTGGAAACCCAGGGATTCAGGACATTCTCATTAGTAACCAGATACAAATTGACAAAGAGCCCACTGCATCACATGTTAATGCACCTTAACTAAAATTCTCATTGTATGTGGGCCTGATGTCAATCTGTATCATGCTTGCTGCTCAACAGTCTTGTGAGCCGGAACAAAGCGAGATCAGTAAGGGTTCAGCAAATAATTTAAAAGATGAAAGATACAGATTTCTTTTTTTTTTGCTTTTATGTCACACTTGTATCTTTCAAATAATTAAATAAAGTTTTATAACAGACAAAGATATCTTTAGTAAGTACAACAGTTTGCCTGGAAATACTGATTTTATTCAGTATTGGAATAAGGTGTCCATATTAACCTGGCACTGTGTAATTTGCTACTCTGTCCATGATGGACAGGGTTTTTATTTATTTATTTAAACATTTATCCTAAAATGGCCACATTGTAGTGGTACCAGGAAGTTTAATTTTTAAAATAGCAATTCAAGTTCAGACTGACTTGGCCACTCCAACATCCAGTTAATCTTTGTTTTTGTATTCAAATTTGGACATGGTGCTAAAGTGTAGCTGACCCCTAATTGATGACACGATATTTCCCATTTAAATTTTAACCCTTTTTCCATTACTCCAGTACTATTGTGGTTCTTATTAAGAACGTTTGCTCCAGAAAATCACACCTTTGCCATGTCTAACTATCTGTTTGATATTTTTCTAAAAACTGTTTTCGTCAGGCAATAATTTCAGGCAAGTTGGTGTGGGGAGCTTTCCCCTTAATACTCCCAAGTTGTTGTTGGTGTATTATAAATACATCTGTTCAATAGGTAATGTCTATTTAATTGCAGCAGTGTTGGCATGAATTCATTCAAACAACAAAAACAGGTGGTTCGGTGTCTTTTAAATAAAATGTGCTGTTCTTGTTAACTGGAGTCTCCAAATTGCCTTTAGCCATAGGGTTACTGGGTTTTCTGCCTCCGAAATGAGCACAAATTAAATGAAGAGAATAACATTATATTTTCCCAACATGCAGCCTACAGTATGTGCAAATCAGTTATTTGTCTTGCAGTGGAGCTATTTGTTTCCAATGTATTTTAAAATATAACGCATACCTAGTAAATGTTAAATCTTTTACCATTCATTTTGAAGGTTATTGTTTTTCAATTCCAGTTGTTATAAGCACCTAAAAGCGCTTTTCTTAAAATTTCTTGCTTTAGGGGTTAATCACTAAGTTTTAAAGAGGATCAATGCTATTTCACCTCAGAAATATCAACCCCCTTTTTTTTTTTACATTACTATAAATGTAGTCATTGTACTCTGCTTTGTTCGTCCCTTAAGGCTTAGAGTTGATATGTGACTGACAGCTATGGACAGCTTGGTAACATACACCAAACTCTGGGGATGCTACAAAGAGCAAAACTGAGAAGCGAGTGCCAGAGAAGCAATTGGACACAATGGAGGGACGACTGTCATTTTTTGTGCCGCAGAGGGAATGAAATAGGTACAGTAATCGGAAAAAGCTCTCAAAAAAGCTAAATATCCAGGACCGGATCTTGAGATATTCAATAACGGATAAAAAACAAACCAGTTGACATCTATCAGTGTAGAAAATTTTGAATGGTAATTAGCCTTCCCAGGAGTGGCTGGCCAAGCAAAATCACTCGTCCCATTATGTTTCCTCTAGTTATCATTGATATCAAAATTTTATATTTGAAACAAGACAAAAAAAAAAAAAAAAACACCACAGAAAACTCTGGTAAAGTAAAAGAAAAAAAAACTTGAATTGTACTATTATGTTATGCTAAAATGAATGGGTGGGGATGTATGTACTGATGTTGGCAAAAATAAAAAAATGGCCACAGTTTGCATTTTTCAGCATTTTAAGGATGAACGATCAGACAGAAATATTGGTTCATTAAGGATTTTGGAAGCTGATGAAATTTCTTATGTTTTGGAGGAGATGAAAACAACTAAACACCTTTTCGGTCTACTTGCACTTTTTGGATTTTTAAGAGCAACATATTGAAAAACAGCCGACTGCAAAACTGGGAAAAGATGCCATCAAACTCAATAGGCCTATGCAGAACTAATTCAAGCCTGGAACGATAGGAGTCTTTCCCCTTGGAATTAGAGATTTTGCAGATTATGGGAGAAAGACCCTAAATATCGAAGGACCACTAGGCTGATGCAGGGAACCGAGGATTACCATGGCAGTCAGATTTCTTCAGAAATAATTCTGGGACACTAACTTTATTATGCGTGCAGAAACTGCTATCACAGCACCATGTTATGCTGAAAATAAACTGAAGTGATGGCCTATTGACTGCAGTGATTTTAAAAGGCCG
>JAVLVB010001238.1:380498-391191 GCA_032876305.1 Orestias chungarensis
ATATATATATATATATATATATATATATATATATATATATATATTTCAAATGAAATGGTTCATTTTAAAATGGCTTCTTTCATGTTAAGTCAGTCTCAAAAAAGAAAATCGTGGTCCAAAGTTCAAAGCAGAAAGGTGTCTCTTATTACACTCGAAACTGAATTTTAAAGACAGATGGATTGAATAGATCATATTTATTGTGACCATTACAAACTACATATGACAACATTGTGTTAATTAGTGATAGTTTCATCAGATCCCAGAAGAGATAAAACCTGCATGATTCCTCATTTTCCCCCGTTCAACAATGATTCTGTCGATGGTTGCTAACATGGAGATAATACAAACCAATGTGGGAGTGTAAAAAATAACAGCTTTCATATGGAGTATTGTAAAGATTCTTTTCTGTATACCGGGTTTACAGTACATTTGCCAATGTGATTAGTTCTCACTTTGTGTTGTCCCAATTTAGAGTAGACAGTTGGTACCCAATCCCTGTGGGAAACCAACACTTTGTTTTTAACACAGTCTGAAACACTCCCACATAGCTGGAGAACCTTCAGGTAAGGGTAAAATGTGTTCCTTGTATCTGTTATCTACACCGACATAGTTTATCCATGAGTAGCCCAACACAGTATTTCATTGATATTACCAAATATTGCTTGGGTGCTTTCTACTGTTACCCTTTTCTCTTTATTCTTGAAGTTGGGAACCCAGTGTATCACTATCTACTTGAGTCAGTGCAGATATTCCAATAATTTACAGAAGCTCTTCCCCACATTGTGACTGGATCAAGAACTGGGATAAATTTCTAATCATTGAGTCCCATGTATCCACCATCGAGTCAGCTAATTCTTAATTTTAAAATAAGGATTTTTTTTCAGTTCCATCGTATATGTTGCCACTTTTGCTGTAACGTTTGTTAGGCCAGCTGCAAAAACTTTCCTTTTTTTTTTTCTATTTAACCCAGCTCTAACACATGTCTAACAATGTTTAGTATTATTGCAGTGATAGTATTCTGAAGACTTTTGGTGATTAATTGATAGTTGTTTTACATTTAGAAATATGTAGGGGAATAAAAATAATAATTCAAACCAATGTTAAATAATTTTCTTATGATGTACTTTTCTTGTTTTGCAATGCTTTGTAAAAGTACAACCAAAAATGTCAATGTGTTTAATAGAAATTTTACATCAACAACACCATGTAGTCCAGGACTGTTGTCACGGTCTCAGACCCATACTGCCTTTTGTGTACAGAACTTTTTTTTCCCTTTCTGTTTTTTTTCTTTTGGAAGTTGGATGCTGGTAACAGATATATGTCTGCTGTTTGGGTCTACTGATGGACTTCTGATAAGGACCTTTAAGGCTTACCTGGGATGATTGGCTGCAGGACACGGACACCACCACCCACCTATCAGCAGCAGCCAATGAGGAGGATGATGGATGGCAGATGGATGATGAAGAATAGATTTAAAAGCCAGCTATGTCCTGCTTTTTTTACGTCACTGGCTTAGTAAAAGGTTGTGATTTGTTTTCCAGTGTAAAAGTTTGAAATAAGCTGTCATGTTTGTGGTTTTAGCCACTATTCTTGGTTAGCCTTTTTTGTTTTTGGATTTGTCAATATCTTGGTTCATTCTTAGGGAATATTATGTAATGCTATTGTTTTTTTTATTTTGCATCTTGGATCATTTCTAAAAAAAAATATCAAATTTTATTGCGTCCAATGATATCATGAAATCACTATCTCAGCTTCACAATTTTCTCTTTACACAGGGGGCAACGTGTTGAGATCAAGGGGTTAGTTTTCAAATGGTATCTTTGCACAACTGGACAGGTTGTGCAAGTAAGCTAAAGCTTAGTTGCTTCACTAGTGCTAAATCTGATAGGTTTTACATACACCTATGTGTATTTGACTGCATCAAGTTTAACAATCCAATTTCTCGAAAAGCCGCAGTTTGACATGCAACCAACAAGTTTTAGGAAAGAATTAGCAATAAAGTCAATGTGCAGCATTACGTTTTAGTTGCACAGTATGTAGGTCAAAATCTTATCTGATCCTGATCTTTGAATAAACCACCTTCCTGTTTCTTATACATGTCTTCTACACAACTGTGATTTAAATAATTAATTTCTTTCAACAATGATTGTCTTCTTTTCAATCAAACCCAGGTCTTTTGGAGTACATAACTAACAATTACCCTTTCATTTAATTCTTACACTTGAACTGTGAATGTTTCTTTTTCTTGAAGAAGAAACATGTTACCGAAGTTCCCCTTCTTTCTCCCCATTCTTGCATTAGTTCAGGTCACTTTTTTTCCTCAAACTTTCTTAGGCTTTGATGATTTTAAATTTAGCATGCTTTGACTGCTATGATAGCTGCTTGACTTTGTCCTGAGGATTGTTGAGTGGGTGTGCATGTGTGTAATGCATGGGTTAAGATTTTAATGATCACGTATGACTTCTACCCATTTCAATCAAGCAACCGTCTATTCAATTTATAAAGACCTACCTTTGAAAATATGTTTACTTAAACCTCAGAAACAAGAGTTTGCAAAACAGCAAAGATTGCATTTACCCCCAGAGGCTACATCAATTGGGTATTGTCAAAGTCGAAGTAGATTTTATGTTAAACTCCAAATCCAGGTTATTTGTATCGACCAAACGACAGAATACATGTAAATTTTTTCAGAATCCAAATAGAAATCTTGTGGGATTCATTCATATTTGTGAGTGCCCTATGCTGAATTTATAATAGTGCACTGTGTGGAGAATGGTATTACCTGAGTTTGTATATGAACACAAAGATAATTGACTTACATTTAAGATTATTAATGTGGAACACAGCAATAGGCAAGTACTTAAAAAAAAAATACTTATTCCTATTTAAACCCAAACTACTACCTCTTTCCTCCCACCCCCCTCTCCCAAAGCAGGCTAAAGGGAAAACAAAGGAGGTAACTGCAGATTACAGTTCAACCTTATGTTGTCATGTGCAAATACCTATTTAAACTATACCTAAATTACAGGTAAATAATGATGTGACTGGCCATGACAAAACTAAAAACCAGATATTATTATTTTTTTAACTGATATGGAAAGATTGGATTCTAAGCTTTCCAATTAAGTATTAAATAAAAGTTAGGTATGGCGATTGGAATGTCGGCACTCTCCAGACAAGTTAACTGACACAAACAACCTTAAAGTTTAGATTGATTCCAAATCAGAAAATAAGTCGTGTCCTTATAATAAGCCCAACATCGACCATTGACTGTAAACAGGTTAGAACATGAGTGTTTTCCTCTTGGGCCATATCTAGATCATGAATCTACTCAAAGTAATAGAAATATCCATTTACCAACTGTAAAAGTATTAATGAATAGTTATTTTTGCATTAGATGGGTAATTCTTAAAATGAAAAACTGTTACAATTTGGCAGTACACTGATTCAAACTGTTTTAATTTGTATGATAAAATAAAAATAAATTGTACCTTCAAGGCTCTATTTATCGGTATCCACATGGACCACAAGAGTTCAGAGACATGCATTAATACCTAAGGCCAGATTTGACCCACATCTCTTAGGTTTGACATACATGGGTTAAAATGCATGCAGATAAATTGTGAATGGCCTGTACTTGTAAAGAAAGCTAATGAATTTTAGCTACAGCTGCCCTGGGACAGTCTGACATTAGTACCAACACCAAACCCTCCATTACCAGAAGGCAAGGTGGGTGAAATGTCTTGCCCGGGGACCAATAAAAGAGACAGACAAACTGTGGGGTCCTAATTGGCGACCCACCAGCCACGAGTTACAGAACTAACTCCTGTTGGAACAAACTCCTGAGATATATATGTATTTACAAGAAATGGATGTGCAAAGCTGTACCAAGTGACATTGCAGTAATTAAAGCATCTGCACATGCAAGAGGAATGCAACGGTGTGGGGGATGCTGTCATACTCATATCTTAACAGCAAAGGTCTGACATTTACGCTCTCTTTCTGCTGCTTAATGATCCATTCCCACAGTGAACTCTGTAGAAACTTTGAGCTGCACAGTGTGAAAAATTATATTTTCCCCTCTTGTAGCAATAATGTGACCGCAAATTTGTCTGCATCTCCTCAGGACCTAGGCTAGGCTCTCTTCTTCCAACACCAATGATTCATGTTTTTTTTTAATATTTAACTTATTGAATGATTTTATCTAATATGATCAGTCAGTCACACAAACCCATTATATTTTAAACGCACTGAGTTAAGACTTGCGCTTTGCTCCCAGGTTTCTATCTTAAAAAAAAAAAAAAACTTGGTCCAGCGAGTTATAAATGTATGTTTTGCATTAATTACTGATTTCCAAGTACCAAAAAATGAGACAATTGTAGATCAAATGTATCATTAAGTTGGAAAAACTACTTAAAGACATTTCTCAAATAAACAAGCCTTTCACAGTAACCAGGCTTTTTCCTTTTACAGAGTGAGAGTTGCTTTAGGTTCTGTCTAAGAAGGACAAAAAGCTTTATTATGATAGATGTTGGCCAAGATAGAAGTGGTAGTTAATTTAATTTTTATTAGATAGGACAGTGCTTTAAGTGGGCCGGATTGGATTTCCCCTTCAGCATTGCATCACCCAAGCGGAAAAAAGTGTATTTTCTTTGCAAATACAAGTACAGTTGGAAAGCATGCTCTTTACTGTTAACTTTAGTGAATAGTTAACTAAATCGGTTGACAGAGGGGATTTCGTTGACTGCACTTCTGTTCGAACCAAGTAGACTCCAAAATTATTAAATTTAATATTTTAGAATGATGAGTCTCTTAAATGTACACCAGACTGACAAATCTCTTGTTTGTATGTGGCATCTCTTGTAATTATTTTAACATACTGAGAACCTGTTAACATGATAATCACGTCTACTTTAAGTAATCTTGATTCAAAGAAAGTAATTCTCAATATATGCCAATTTCAAAAAATAAATGACTTTTTGGTTATTTCAAGGTTTTCAGTAAAAATTGTGTTTGCTCTTACTGATTCACATTGGAAAAAGTTTGTTCTTATAACAAATATAGCAATGTCTTTGTATTAAAATTCCATCTAAAAGATATTCTTAATTATCAGTTAGAAATATGTTTCTCATATTGAAGCCTCCCAACTTATATTAAAACATCTGACCGGCTTTATGCATGTTTTACTGGTATCATGACATTTTTACTTAGGTGAGGACTATAGCGTCATACAGGTTGGAAACAATCTTGCTATCACCACAATCTCCAGCTTCCTGCACAAATTCTCCATTAGGTTAAAGGCAGGACTCTAGCTGGACAGCTCTAAAATGTTAAGATAACTTATTTTCAGAAGATTAATCTAGACTTCAATACAGCAAAGTTGAATAATTTGGTGCTTAGCTTTATGTGTTGGATATGTTCACCTTTGGGCATCTTCACTAGACACACAATCTAATTTAAAGAACCCTTCAGATAGTGAAATGAGTAAGATGATTTTTATTGCAATAATTCGGCAAACGATAGACAAGTGAAGTGTTAAAAGCATCCATCTCAGATCAACCTCACCAGATAACTACAGCAGATTTTTGCATATTTTGTTTACTAACAAGGTGGACAATGAGAAAAGACTAAACCCCACTTGGTACAAATGTATTACAGTTTATATTTGTTTATTCAGCCTGTTTGGAAAGATTTTGCTGAGCATCTAAGATCTCTGTCGTGAAAGGTGAAAACTGGTAAGATGACAGATCATTCTGATCTGAATCTTTTTTAATGTCTGCTGCATGATGAATTTTGTTAATTTGTATTTCCTGCATTAGTGGGGCACATCCTCAATAAAAGCTATGTAAAAGTCAATGCCAAGGTTATTAGGGCTGGGTGATTTTCCACTTAGGATTTTCTTTGTGTTCAAAACATTAGTGTACTGTAATTTCATCAAGAAATAAACTATGTCCATTGCAGTGTGGGGGAGCTGTAATTGGAGAATTTATTGTTTTGCCATAGAGCATTGGATTTCAGATGAGTTATGATAATAACTCATTTATTTTAGGAAACGGTTGTATGACTTTTTTCAAAGTTTGGCTTTGCCAGCTTGCAACTCTCACATTTGCTGTTAGAGCGGAGGGCAAGGTATATCCCCAATTCACATTGTTTAAGCCTAATTTTTAACAGTAAATTAATAATATGCTGGGATGGAATAAGGTTTTTTAATTATTTATATCAGTACTGTTTTTCAAAACGGGGAAGCTCTATTTTTTAATGATTTCATAGAATATGACTCAAAAATTTAGTCTGAAATATCGGCTACATCTTTAAAAGCTGAATTACGAATTGTCTTCAACTTACCTTGTGTTCATAGAGTTTTCCATCCGTGTAATGGGATTCAGAATTGAGAATGAGGGTGCTACCTTTATTTTAAGTTTATTTGCTCGAAGAACGTTTGGAGCAAGCCAAGCCAGGTAGGTAGTTGGGACTGTTGGTTTGGCTTTGGACACCAAGGTAGATCTATATCAGTTTCCTAGGGTTAGCCATTCTGAAAATATTTCAGTAACAAACTTCACCATTCATAAGTGAAAGAAGGGACTGTGAATCACTTCTTACTAACTGCTCAGTCCGTTCGTCCTTCACTTTCCCCCATCCCTCCACATCCCCAATCTGATTGCTTCTAATTATCAAATGATGTCAATGCTGATTTATGCGGGGCTCAAAGTGGAACACATTTATTTCCCTACCTTCTCGTCATTTTGAATTTGGGTTTAAATCTTTTGCACTTCCTTTCCGTTCAGATTCCAAACTTTCATTATTCTTACAGATCTTGAACTTCTTTAACACTCTCTGATAGCAGATCCAAAAGAATATCTTAAATGGACATGCATAATGTTTGCCATATTAGTCAGAAAATTATTTAGCACATTGTTTGATGGCACTGAAATAGTAGGATATTCAAATCTGTTACTAAGAACTTCATCCCACTTAGCTAAAACTCCACAGGTAATCATTACCTGTTGAGTCATAAAAATCCTGAATCATAAAAAAATAAGCTTGTGCCAAAATTGTAATCAAGCATGTAATCAGTCTAAATCAGGCACTTTGCCTTTCAGCACTTTTCATTCAGTTAAAATAACCTTGTGTCTTTCAACATGTATAAGGTTGTTTCCCTTACTTTCTCAGCATGCTGTCTCTCTGTACAACCAGTCAGTTTGTCAGTCAGTCTTTCAGGTGTAAAAGTGTGTAGCTGATCTCAAGACAAAAGTGCTGGTGACAGTGATGGAGGGAAATGTCAAATATGACGCAGCGGTTGAGGAAAGGGAGCAGAAAGGGCACTTTGATATTTTAGGTCCATTCCACTTGCTAGATATTAATTATTACAGGGATGGAGATGATATTTCTCATTTGATATTTCCATTTTTATATTTACTTTTGCCTTGCTGCATTATTTCCAGCAACAATGATTCAATTCTAAAGGGTGGCTTAGGTTCATGAGTGGACTAATGACTGTTAAGTGCTAAGCAGACGATGGAGGAAATTATAATTTGCGGCTGTTAATGCATACATTCTGATAACTGCCAGAGTCAGATGACCCTAAAGTCTGATGATGTTGTTAAGCCTATAAGGTCATTCAGAGTTCATTCACTCTGTCAAGCTATGTTTTCTAAGTGGGTGGACATGAGGCTTTGTCTCAAACATTTCCAATTTTAAGTCCAGATGAAGTAATCAGAGAATAAATTAACAGCCCCGATTAAAGAATGATTGATCTGAGGCGAGAAGGTGCAAAATGTGAAAAGACTAATTTATATAGTCTTGATATTTTAGACCTTTAGTCGAGTTCCAGTCTGGAGCTATTTCCTTCATATTTTCTCCCGTTTTGTCCAAAAAAGAAATGCAATGGTACTGCTGTTTAAGTTTAATCAATTAACTAACCAACCAACCGCTGGAAACACAGACAGGTGTGCTAACCAGCAACTGTAATTTTTCTGGATTTTCTCTTTTTTGACATCACATAGTAGTTGTTGGTTTTAGAGGTTTATATATACATGTATCATCATTTGGAGTACAGTGAATGCATTATATTGCACCTATGAAATAATTGTATTTTTCCATTAAATGTACTCATTATGAGATGGGTAGTATCTGGTCACAAAGGCAAAAAAGTATACACAAGGTCAGCAGCAATATTCAGGTAGGCTAAGGTATTTAAAAAGTCTATCTGGTTCTGAAAAGTTTAAAAATGGATTTATCCAGACGACAATGATAGCATTTTGTACAACATAGCCAATCTGGTTTAAGATGTTGCTTCAGAGACGGGATTCAGCACACTTAGGTTTTAACAAGTGTTTATTTTATCTACCTAATTCTATTAAGGAATATCTTGTTATCTAAATTCATTAATTTACCATTCGTTATTTGAATGCCCAGTCTTGCAGGAAGTTTTACTTCAAAGCATTTTTTTCACACATTTGCCATTTGCAATATTTTTTGAAGCTTCCAAATTAATCTTGAGAGATTGATGTGCATGAAAATTTCTGGAAATCCGCAATTTCAATTATACTTAGGCCACCTTGTCTGGATAAAACTACAGTCCATCCTCGACTTTAAGAAGTCATTTTCATGATTCCTAGATGCATAAAGGCACTGACTTCCTGGCTGATTTTCCATTTGTGGTAACATATAATTGGATAAAGTCTTATCATATAATATTGGCACTCTAGAACATCTCTATATATCCTAACAAACTGAGCTAAGCTTGTTATGGCACCCCTGCTCTTTACCAGTTCTCATTAGATCGATTACCCTTAGGATATTGGTGTAAATGTATTGAGGCAAGCCATGTTCAGCACCTGTCAGAATCTGTAGATATGTTTCTTTTTGTAAGTTTCTAACCTCATCAGACTGGCCTTGAGGCAAGACACTATTCATTTGCAAAAATGATAAGAGCAAAGCAGATATAAGACTATTTCAATAGCACTGTAAGCAACAATTCTTTTTTTTTCTGGTTCTGAAAATTACTGTTCTGCAGTGGCGAGCCATCTGGCCCTTCAAGATTTTCAGCAAAACGGCCCGTAGAGCAAGGATACTTTATAACATAAAATAATCTCGGGTCGGAGTCTGCCTTCTGTCTGTACAGTATTCAAATACAAGCATTTAAAAAACAACAGCCAGTCATAATTCCTTGGTCACTTGGTGGTTTGCCACCAACCAGGTATATCCCTGCACAACCTACTGCAATAACGTATAAGCGTTTTTTAATCCAGAAATGTGAACTTAATGAGAATTGTGTTTAATTCCTCCCTACGGGGACTTCTTTGAGTATACTTCATGATGCATATTCTTATCTTCTTACTTTGACTTTAGATGTTGGTAGGTGTTCAAATTTGTTAAACTTGCCTAAATACTAATGACCATGTATTCAAGTATTTCCTATGCAATCTATGTTAGTGGGTGCTGTAAGTTTAAAGCCAGTTTGAAATAAATTAACACTAGCAATTTATGATAGGTCATAATGAATGACCGAAGAAGTCACATAAACATTTTCATCAGGTTTAGGCAGTCTTTCAATCACAATTTTCAAACAGATTATAGATACTATCATCAACATGGACAAATAATACTTCCTTTCATTCAAAAGGACATTTAACATCAAGTACGAATATGTTTGACATTTGTTTAAAAACACCTTTTTACCTTCAGTTTACTAACATCAGCTACCATGGCTGTCATTTTACCACAGATCTGATTTAAAGTGAGTAGTTATAAAACAGTTATAACTGTAAAATGTTTATCTAATGTATCTGTGTCAGAAGGTGTTGGCGGTATAATGGCATGTTGCTGGCAGATGGAAGAACAGTGTAGGATGGTGCTGGCATATCTGGTTGCTTAGTTAGCAAAGTCCCAACTTTTAGCAGCATGGTTAACTAATCCTATTGGACATCAAAGATAGAGCAAAGAGGCTTATCTTAAAAGCCAACCTCAGAGTTTTGTATTCTGCTTGTAAAGCAAAATATTACAGTTGGTGTTCCCTGTCACTATTTCTTGGGGTATAAATGTAAGAGGGACTAGTTTGCACCACTGGACAAGGAGAACTGTCACTTTCAGTGATCTCTTCCTGAAATGGTGCAAACAAAACTGAGAAACCCCAGCAAAGCTTCAGTGTCTCCATGGAAATAGGTGAAATAAGGTCCTCAATTCCCTAATGCTAGGTCAGGAAGCATTGGTAGTGTTCTAATGTCAACATGCCATCTTAGGTTCTCTCGACCCAAGACAAATTTACCAAATTAAATGCCCTTCTCTTCTACCCTGAGGGAAAAATGAGATAGTGGTTGCAGAGAAAACGATGAAGAACGAGTAAAGAACACACAATAGTGGCTTGTCAAGGACTGTGACAAAGTGAAGGGAATGACTGTAAAATCAGGATTAGCAGAGGAGAATTTAGCAAAGCTAAATGAATCCATGTTTGCACTCACTCAGAGTCTTGTAATTCTGCAAAGGCTTGAAATGTGAAATAGTATTGGTAAATATTATAGATGGATAGATAGATAGATAGATAGATAGATAGATAGATAGATAGATAGATAGATAGATAGATAGATAGATAGATAGATAGATAGATAGATAGATAGATAGATAGATAGATAGATAGATAGATAGATAGATAGATAGATAGATAGATAGATAGATAGATAGATAGATAGATAGA
>JAVLVB010001238.1:391291-412336 GCA_032876305.1 Orestias chungarensis
GATAGATAGATAGATAGATAGATAGATAGATAGATAGATAGATAGATAGATAGATAGATAGATAGATAGATAGATAGATAGATAGATAGATAGATAGATAGATAGATAGATAGATAGATAGATAGATAGATAGATAGATAGATAGATAGATAGATAGATAGATAGATAGAGAAACCTGAAGAATTGGTGTGTAGAAAAACTGATCAATTGGTGGAATAATGACTTCATAGATAAACAACTGGACCAGAATGATAGATGTAATTAAAGAAAGTAAAAAATTGGATGATTGGAGAGAAGGACACATTGAGAAATTATATGGATGACTGTTTATTTTATATATGATTGGTCGGACAAAATAATGGGAATGGACAAATGGATGATGAGAACACGTGGACTGACAGACTGACTAACCCCTACATGAATTGGCAAATGGATAATCTCACTGTGACATGGATGGATCGATGGATGGATGGATGGATGGATGGATGGATGGATAGAGAGAGAAAAAGCAAAGCGTTATGAATAGAAGAGAAACACCTTTTCTGCTTTAACATTTTTACAACTGAAAACCTAGATTTGATAAACAGAAAATTGCTGCAACACAGAAAGAGGGTGGGGACATACAAAATGTTGGGAAATTTAAATTCTTGTTTTAAAATAATTTGTTTACCTTCATTCTACCTTTTAAAATCTCTTTTTTTACCTCTAGTTGCAAATAAAATCTGTTTTAAATGGATATTTCATTTGTTATGGCTGCAAATGATTATGCACATGGGTATAAAGAAAATACCCCATGACTGGTTGTTCGGATAGGTTGCCATGGTTTAGACAGTGATTAAAGCTATTAAAGCTGCAGGCATAGGGTTAAATGGGAGCTCTGACTGCCTGCTCCTGCTGTCGCATATTAAACCAAAAAAGAAACACAGACCATGCAAGAATGGGAAAGAAAGAAAAAAATGTTTATGGAAGAAAAAGCAGCACGAGCAAAACAAGGGTGAAGAGAAAAAAACTTGAGTGTGGGAGAGATAAATGTGATTAGTTGTGCTCAAAGCAAGGTGTGATCCTACCTCGCTCCTAATTGATTTCTTTTTACAGAAGAGGAAATAAAAGGCTATGGCACTGCAACAATAACCTATTCAAACTCACACACGGGAGCTTTATCACACTGCAAAAAAGGCAGGGCTCGTTCATCATTACAGCTTGACGTGTAGCACTGGAGCTTCTGCTCTGAAACAGGAAGTGTATGGGTAAGCATGTGTTTAACCATCTTTGTGATATGAGAAAAATAAAAGTAGAAAATGGATTCCACTGTTCATGTTTTAATCTGGTATTTCAGCAAAGTGACATGTTAATTTAACCTCCTACTGACCCTGCTGTCTGGGATATGGTGATTCAAGGTAGACTTCTCTTAATAAGGATAATGCCATTTTAGTTCTATCCTCAGCATTTCACTGGCTACCAATCTGTAATAGCTCCGTCTAGTACTCTTAACACAATGATTTCAAGGGAGAAATCTTGGTTGGAATTGTAATATATGTGATACCAGGATAAACAAACATCAGACCAACCTACAGCTGAAGTTAAAGAATGGCTGTCCAAATCATACGGCATTTAAAAAAAGATAGTATTATGAAATAAACGATTTGACTGACTATATTGTTCAAAGAGATATATTTTGCAATGAAGCTTACTATTTTATGTATTTCACTGACAAACAAAGAGACCAACCCGCAAGATAATAGATTATGCACAGGCTGGGGTTACTGGTATAATTAAAGACTGGAACATACAATATGTAAAAGCATACACTAATTTGTCCACTCTTAGGTACACTTGTTAAAAGAGATAGTAAATCAGGTACTTAAATACATCTCAACTTGCATGGTAAAACATTTACATCTAGCATGTTTAACTAAGTGGGAAATATTGTAATGGCAAAGAACCACATTGCTTGCTAGCATAAGTTGTGTTCACCGATTTTCACATTATCTTCAATTTATTTAATTCTTTTTTTGATTGAACCTCTAATGAATTTGTGCTTTTATGAGGAATGGAAAATTGATGATGACATAACTACACATTTTCTTTTCATGAAGACCAAAAAAAAGTGCAACTGATTTGTTCCAAGGGGCCGCAAAAAAAAGTCCCATCAGGCTGCAGTTAAAAGCGTTCTACATTCAAAGAACTTTTTTTGGCTGTGTCTGCGAAATTGTGGAAATATTTGGGCTAAATTTAAAACACATCATTATGTTGAAGAAGATAGCAGGATTGTCTCTTCCTTTCCCATGAAGAAGGGCAAGTGTACTGTGCATAAAAACAATAAGTTAAGCAAAGGTATAAATACATTTTAATAACCAGTATTACTGGAATGCTTACTGCTTAACTTGATTATGCAGTTATAATTATTGTCATAGATGTTGTTGCAACTGAGCAACAAGGCTCTAGTTCTAAAAAGAAAGATGGTGGTAACCATCACTTGCAATAATTAAGATAAGTAATTAAGATAAAAAAAGGACAAGCATACAATCAGAGAGTAAATAGTCACTGTAAGAATGATCCATCTCTGTGAATGACCTAACAGAGATGGATCATTTCCTAGATCTATCAGCCTTCAGTAAATAGTAAATATTAGTATATTAAAAATAAAGTACCAAAACTTTTTAGTTCAGTTCTAAGTAATAGACAGCCTAAAACCTACTTAAAAGTAGCTGGACAGTGTCTCTTTGATATTTGTAGGGCTACAAACTCATATTGTCGATATTTTAGTTGGAAATATACAGGAAAATGAAAAAAGCTTAGGTTTGCATTCTTAAAGATTTTAATTTCAGTACAGAAAAAGTGTTTGAAAGGATACACCTGCTAGTGGATGACCACGTGAAAGCCCTTTCCATCCATAAATGGATACCTACTTTTCATTTTTAACTGTTGGCTGTCTTGCTTTAACAATTTAATAGTTCACCAAAGAAGTTTAAGAAGTATTTGAGTTGGATATTATTGCTTTTCTACTCTTCATTGGTCTTAAAGAATCTTGCTACTTTTTCACGACCAGTGGTGTGCTGAACCCATAAGTGGTGCCAGAATCAAAACTAAAACCAATATATTTATTTGTGGTCCTAATAATGGTTTACACTCATAAGTTGTTGCCATACTTTTCGACAGCATGCAAGTCTCACTTCCAACAGTCATTAAAGATAAAGTATATAACTTTCTTCAAAAAACCCTCTTACACCACTGTCTCTTTAAAATAACTTAATTTTGAAAGTTTGACTGATACTGATAACAAAATTAGAACTTTTTTTTTGACTCAATAACAACTAGCCTGAGTATATTCAACATTAACGGGTAAAACTCATGTATAGAAATGATCGGATTTTTAATTTGTTGAATGCCCAGTCAATGATCAGCGCTTACTATCAAAATGGGAAAATGTTGGTGTACATGTAAACTAATAACTACTAGTCATGTGAGAAAAACCTTTGTTGTTGCCTTAAGGGCCTAATTAAACAGAAAGTGGAGGTAAACATTTTTTTTTTAAATCTTACTTACAGTTTTTCATAAATTGAACAAACATTTAAAAAATCTATTTTTATTTAAGGTAGATTTCAAAGCATAAAATTATGAACACTAAGAAGCCTCATACACAGTATACAGTATAGTAGAAGGGGAAAAAAAACTCCAAGTGAAGTATTACACATTAAGCTTCTTTTTTTCTATTTTCTGTCACATGCCTGAATGAATCCATGATCAATTTTAAAACACTGCAAGGGTGCTGCTTTTTCAATAAATCTTGATTCTGTTTTAAGCACAGGGAGATCTGACAAAACAATGTATCTCCTAAATGAAGGATCGAATTGCTAGGATCTTGTCTATATTTATATGTATAATGATGAGTAAGAAACAGCTAGAAGTGTCAAAATATTTTCTTGTCCTTCAGGCTGCTACACATGATTTCCTTCCTTGTTGATCTGAAAAATAATCTAACCAAGCGAGTAATTGGCATACTGCCTAGAAATATGAATAGAATAGAATAGAATAGAATAGAAATATCCTTATCCCACATGGGGAAATTGAGGTGTCCCAGCATGTGCCAGGATGTCCCAGAGTAACAACATAATAATAATACTGTGCCTAAATATATGCATGGAAAACAGACTAAAAGAAGTCAGACAATGATCCAAACAAGGGTCAGAAACAACAGCAGGATCTTTAACTTTGATGGGAGGAGTGAAGGTTGTAAACCCTGTCGGAACTAAAGATCTGCAGCAACCCTCTCATGTGCACCTGGTATGCAATAGTCTGGTCCTTAAGTAGATCTCTAGATTAGCAACAGCTTCATGGTTGCGGTGGCAGACATTTTCTAACAGTGATGTTATTTTAGCAAGAGTTTTTTTGTCTACCACCATACGTATACACTGGATCAAGGGGGAACCTTAACTGGCCTTCCTAATTAGCTTATGTAAGTGCTTCCACCTCTCAGCGGTAAATAAGCTGCTGCTCTAACACACTACACCCTAGGAGAGGGCTCATGCCACCAAACATATTCAAGAGCGCTGCCTGAACCCCAGAAGACCTCAGTTTCTAAACAGGTAGAATCAAGCCTGACCCTTCTTGCAAGGAACATCAGTGTTGTGACTCCAGCCCAGTTTGTTGTTCAGGTAAACACCCAGGCATTTGCAGAAGTCTGCTATCTCAATTCACGGATTAAATTCTCAGAGTAAAAAAGCTGAAGCTACTTAAAAAAAAAAAACTGTGTCTAAATAGTCCCTTTCTCCTGGACCTCTTCAGACTGAGCAGCGAGATTCTGGCGGCATGTTACACCGTTGCAAAGTGTCCCTACAAAATAAGAAGTAAATTCTGAAAGCATGGAAGTTAAGAGAGTATTACATTCAAAAATGACAGACTGCGTTATCAGTGCAAACACAACGTTCAACATCTTGAACACAATTAAGTATTTCACTTTAACACACATGTTGGGATGTATGCTCCACTCTAAAATCCACTGTTATCAGTATGTTCCATTACAGAACAGGTATGCCATTTGTACTGAACTCAGTGAAAGGTTAAGTATGTTATTCCTATATCTTTCACTGAAGTAAAACAACCAAAGATTTATTTAAGGATTGACTTGGGTTTTTAGCAGCCTTTTTTACATTGTAGACTCTCACTTTTAAACAGAATTAATAAAGATTTAGTTAAAATTTTCAACTGATATCTTTAATTATAAGTAATAAAATGGATTGCCATAAAAGCCAGAGCATTTTTACAAGAATCCACGTTTATCAAAACCTAATTTAAATCGTACACCCTCTCAAAAACAATAACAGCATCCTTTAAAGGAAAAAAGGTCTATTGTAATCACTGCAAACCAAATTCAATGAAAATTCTAAGTTTATTTATTGTTATCAACAGGAAAAAATGGTTATAAAGGTTTAACGTATCTGACTCAGTTTTTTGTATTAACAGTGTGGCTCAGAATCTTCACATTTATTGAGTTTAGTGTAATGGCTTTGTTCTCTGCCTGAAACGTAAGAAGAGACCTCAGGATATACATTTTCAAAGAACAAACATCAACTAATTGAGCAACTGTGCGTAAAGTAGAACGGAAATGTTGTTGACAGTCTGAAAACACACACAAAAAAAGCCAGCCATCGCAAAATTGGTTGCAAATATGTTGCAGCATGTCGTACCTATTAATGAGTGAGATGTTTGGCACCTATATTGTTTTTGAAGTTTGGTAAGAAACACAAATTTATTCAGACAACAAGAAACAGTGTTTTAAATCCTATTGGATTAAATACTTTCTAAAATACTCAAACCAACTTGTCTGTCACTAATTACCATGCCACCTATACCGTCACTGTCACTGTTACTTCACTAGTCAGACGCTTATCTTCACCAGTTTATTCTACAAAGAGGTCTATGACAATATGTCTCCCTTTAGATTTGAGATAAAACAATTGCAGAGCTTGTGACATTTCTTAACACAGAGGCTTGAGTGCTATCTCTACTCCAACCTGTGTTCAGTCTCCATGGTAACCAAATGTGATGGTTTTAACTCAGATGTTCACCACAGCATCAGGGAAACTTACTTACTTACATTGTGATTAAATAGAATTATTGTCTGTTTTATCTGTTTTCTAATTTTAGCCACATCTCCTGCCTGATAATTAAATGGTCTTGCCTTTCTTTATATTTATTAAGCGAACAACCTTAAAGTTCATTTTTCCCTATAGTAATTGCTCTTAAGAAAAAGAAATGCAACAAAAAAAGTATATTGTTTTGCTGTCTCCATTTAATCAACTCATACATCTCACATCTGAGATGGTAAAAGGTGTAACTGCCTAGTGTTTGTGGGCGTGCAAGCTTTGTGTGTTTTTCTATTGCACAAACAGAAAGAGAGTGAGATAGGAGATATATGGCTGAATACAGGAGTTGTTGATTGTGTGTGAGAGCTCTGAGAAAGGGTGCAGAGACCATCCATCTGTATCATTCACTCTAAAAGCCTGGAGAAATGGGAAGGATGGATAGGAAGGACAAGTAGAAGTCAATAAAGCGATAGTTGGGATGGAGAGACAGGAGATGTGAGTAGTTTCATGTGAAAATGACTTGGAGTCATCTCCGGAAGGGTCACTCGGGGCAGACATAAAGGGTCACAGTAGTGACTGGATAAAAAACAAGTAGAGTAGGGATATAATAGTTAAAGGCTGGTTACAAAGATTTCACGCAATAAGCCATGTAAGGTCATAATAAAAGATCAATAGTATGGTCATGATATGAACTGTAGATTGTCGCATTGCATCTTTAAAAGCTAGCTTATTTTATTTCATTTTTTAACAAAACTTTGTTTTTATGCTATTGTTAAAGTTCACCCAAACATTAGGAATAAATGTTTTGTCATGGTGGATTAGAGAACTGACTAAAAGAACCCTGTATACTGTTTTTTAAAGACTGCTCAACTGAATTAAGAGCCTGATCAGGCTTCAAGATGGTGAGACATGAAAAGATAACATGGGCAAATTGTTCATGTAAAAATGTAATGTCTGTTTGGGGTTTGTGTTAATAGTTGTTCTTTCAAGCTAAGGCATGATTTTTTCATTTGGTATAAACGTTCCAATTTCACCTTTTTTAATTTAGCTTAAAGCTTAGTTGAACATAAATTGTTGACTAAATAATTTATAGTCAAGTCTAATTTGATGGAGAAAGTTTCAAATAGTGATCTAACTTACCGTATAAATGTTCTTTTCCAAATTCTGTTACTCAATAAAGTTTTTATATACAGTACATCATGTAGATGGGATACTGTGTTTTTCATCTTATTATGACATTATGACAGTTATTTATGAAACAGTTTATTAAAAAAATTAAAAAATTAAATCGAATATATTGATCAAAATATTATTTTTCTACTTTTATCATATTGTTTGATCTAAGTCATATATACCCTTTTAGTTTGTTTTGTTGTTGTTTTTTTTCTAGATATTTGTCAGCGAAGGCATAGTTTCACGTGGTTTTGGAGAAAAACCTTTTATCATTTATTTTTATCATCCAATACAAATGACTTATTTGATTATCCACGTGTCAGTTGTACCATTAGATATTTGGTCATTAAAGTTAAAAAACTAAATTGGTTTGCTGGGTCATACCCATAACCTTAACTAGCTTAATTAAATAACCTCCGACTGGGAAAGTGCATATTTCATTATAATTCATAATTCATTCTTTCATAAGACACTTTAAACCAAAGTGCTCTACAGGTAAGCAATGAAAAGACTATAAATAAATATATAATAAAAAAAAGCGAAAGTAATGTAAACAAAATGAGTCATAAAATCAGTAAAAGCATAGAACAAGTAATGGCCAAAAGGTCATACTCTCTGAAGTTAAAAAATATGCAATTTTAGCATAGATTTAACATTGTGTAAAGAGCCAGCAGACTTCACATTAAAAGGGAGACTGCAGAGCACAGGAGCTGCAGCTGGAAAAGGCTCTGTCTCACAAGGTAATGAGGTGAGTCCTGTGCACAATTAAGAGCTTCTGGTCTTGGGATCTTAGGTTTTTTCTGGTGATGTTCGAATATAAATATTATTTGAACAAAAGAAGGGCCAGGAAATTTACAAAAAAATCTAAACTTTAAAAAGACATTTTAACAAAAATGACAGCTAGTGGAGGAATTATAAAATCAGAGTGATATGTTCAATTTGTCTTGTTTTCATTTGCAAATTAGCAGCCACATTTTGAGATATTTGGTGACACCAAAGAAGAGACGGATCAATCCCACAGTAGAGGGCGTTGCAGTGGTCCAGCCTGGAAGTGATAAAAGGAAAAATAACAATTTAAGGGCTTCATGAGGAATATGTCCCCAAGGGTACCAAGCTGGGTCCAAACCATTATTGCTCACTTAGATTACTTAAACCGTATTTAATAGAGTTGCTTGGCAATACTTGGGACTTCCTTCCTATGATAGTTTCCTGACATATTTATTCAATTCTTCTGTTTTGAGTTGTTTACAGATTCTGCGGCTTTGCGTTCTAAACTTTCAAATGATGTCAAAGGCATAAAAATCAAGAAGAAACAAAAAAAGATATGGCCACTTGAATGTTGGGGCTCTGCAAACAGGTTTAGCGAGAACAACACAACGTTTAGATACAAATCTGACTTTTTTTTAAAGAGAAATCTCACCGTGTATAAAAAAAATTGTCTTTCTAATGTAGTGAAAAATTTAAAAGGGAAACATTTATAATATGTCCACATGTTGAAATGCAGATTAACTGTAAGGCAAAAAAACACATCTCCCTTACCAATCTCTAAACTAATGTTCCATGCTAGAAGTGTTGGGCATTATATGAAACATAGGGAATGTTGTCTTGCATTTGTGAATTTGTGCAGTGCTTATAACTCTATGTCTAATAGTTATTAATGAATGACATAGATCTTTCTTAAAATCTTTCTAAAGAAAAAAAACAAAACTCTTATGCACATACAATGCATCCTCTTAACTCTGAAGAAGAAAGCAATAGCACTGCACATGCCCACTTAGTAGTAGTGGCTGATATTTTTAACACTTTGAAGGTACAATAAGCACATACTGAGTTGTCAGTCATGTTTGTGGAAAGCAAAAAACACAGATCATCAAGGGGAAACAAACATATTTTAGCCACTAAGCCAAAAGAAATCAACATGCACATTACCCATCTGCTAAAATGCACTGAAGGTTGGTCCACCTAGAAAGGGCCTCCGGGTAGGTCAGAGTTCTAAGAGCAAATCCTCACATTTGGGCTGTGCTAAATGGCGCATTATGCAATGTTTGGCATAGCTAACTAAGGGCTTTTACTGAACATCTTGTCCTGACGTTAATCCTGCCAACAGAAACTAGGCAGGGATAGAAACAGAGTCCGACCCTCAAACCATGCAAACTCTTCTTGAGATATGGGATTTCATAAATATATGGTCTGAACATGCACTAAGAAGAACCTATTAGTCTTTCCACTATAGATGTGCTTAAAATTATGAGCAGAAATAATACATTTTGTAAACATACCTTTGAAATATTTTGGAACAATTACCGCCAAGTTAAACTGAGCTAAGCTCCTAGGAGGAATACAAATGGTCCTCATTAAAGAGCTAATTCGTTTGAGAAATGCAGTTTGGAAAATTAGCTGTATTAATTCCACACAGAGAAATGTTTCCAACTAAAAAGTGTTCGTATTGCAAAGTGTATGCATTCATCACCTGGACACGGTTCTGAATTCCTGAATCAGAACAGCATGGCATAGTACAGGAGTATCTTAAAACAATGAATAGAACATTTGAGGCTGATGTCCTTGGCATGTCTGTGTTGTGGCTTTTGAATCACTGATTAAAGTCTGTTTTTCACACCTTATTCACCCCCTCCAGCTCCTTATGAGCTTCAATTTGAATTCATGTCAACACTGGTTCTCCCAGTTGCTTTTTTTACATTTTTACAGCACTTTTTTCTTCTTTTTAATTGTCTGGTTTTATTCCCAGATATACATATTACTCATTGAATTCTTAAGTTTTCTTGGTAATGTTTTTGTGTGTTTTACCCTCTTTTTTTGGCAGTGTGGCAATGTCTGCCTGCTGGAAAACTGACAAGTCATCCTTGTGATTAAATCATTGTGTTCACATTAGTTTTTGTATGAAAATATCCCTTTTGTATTTATTATGTATTATTCTGGTTTTTCAGTGACACTGAATTTGGATTTTAATCAGCTGCAAGCCATAATCTTTGAACCGTATTACAGAAATAGTTCTTCTAATTCCTTGATATTCTAGTTTAATGAGATGTACTTCTACGTAAGTAAAAGTGCTGTTTTTTCTTTTAACTTTAATACAAAATTGCAAGGAGAATTTATTTATACTTGTTTCTGAAACAACTTAACATTGTGCAAAAAGCATTGCTTTTCCTTTTAATCTCTTTCCACAATCTCTTTCATTTACATGTTAATGCTGTAATGCAACCCAATCTCATAAAGTCAATAATACATTCTGTATGTAGCGCATTACTCCTTTTCATTAAATTAAATCCCTATGTTGCAACAACCAGGGGAAAACGGGTGTGTTAATGGATAATAAATCTATATTTAAGGATATAGGCAAGAGGAAATCCAATTTATGTCATGGCTCTCTAGCAGATCCTCACTTTTATCCTCATATGCGCCTGGCTACAGGAGTAATCGGCTTTGTGTAATAAAATGATGATGATGACTTTATCTGACATTTGTAGAAGGAGGAGTTCCAGATTTCTCTAGGTCTATATTTTCAGCCCATATCCAGTGAAATAATCCTCAGACAGAGTGAGACAGAGTGATTTCTTTTTTTCAGGGAAGTAAACACAAGGGTTATATTGAGGTGAGCAGAAGCAGTGTGTTTGCAAAGAGTTGTGTTTGCTTTGTGTGTTTTTCTTTCTGTGGGCAACTCGTGCACCAAGCTTACATGCTCCCACCATGTACTCAGAGATCCTTGGCCTTACCTCTCTCACCTGCGATGTGGAGGAGGATGATTACATACCAGTAAGGTCAGATTTATCTCCATGGAGATGCCTGAAGGAACACTGATACAAGTGATACATTGAGCATAGTGCTCCATTACCTGCAGCAGTGAGACAGGGCAGACAGACAGCAGAAATAGATAATAAGATGTAACTAGATAGCGACAATTGTCCAATAAAGCTGTGTTTTCAGAGGAATAGGAGCTGATCCGGGCTAATGATCAGATCAAAGCACATCACAGTCTTCCATCTCAGTCGTTTCAAAACGCGTCAGATCTCTTCCCATGACATCCATTTATTCCTGCTCCAAATCCTCCGTTTCTCCTATTCTGCCTCATTTCATGCAATTGGCTGGCTCTTGTGTTTTCACAAGAGCTAGATTCAATTAATGTGGCTACGAGTTAAGTGGCCCTGCGGGGTTAAGGTCTGTCATGTTAGATGGATCTGTTTGTGTGAAGAAACAGGAACACCACACAGTCCACTGTTGGTGAGAAAGAGATGCCTCGCAGCCCGTCAACTGAGGTTTTCACAAGACCTAAATTATTTTGTGGAATTTGATCTTAGCATATATCTAGGGTTACTAAAAATATAGACGAGATTGGCTATTAATCATACTTTCCTCAAAAACTGTGCTTTGTATCACCTTTCCAAACCCTCTTGTTATGTATGTTAAAACGAGTGTAAATCCTTTAATGGCTATAAAAAAATTTCCACTAATCTATCACAATACTGTTCATGTTTTATGCATTTATTCCATGGCTCATGTGCAAGCACTGTTAATGGTTCAAACTGTCAAACCCAGACAATAAACTGTTTGACTGTTGTGTCTTATCTATTGACTGCATCATAATGAATCTCAAACAATATTTGATAAATATACACTAACAATTATATTAAATGTATTAAGATATTACTCAAATTAACAAGTTGTCTAAATAATGACTAAGCTTTTGACGAGTCTAGGCGTGTTTACCACCAAAGTTGTTCATTCATATTTATTCTGTACTTTTATGTAGTCTGTGACCTTTAGCATGTACATTATACATCTACTTTGCACATGTACGTGTGCTTCATTCAGAGGTCATGAGATGGTACCCTATTTTTGGATGACTTCTGTTGATGTCAAGAACTATACATTCAAATTCCTCGGCAGCAACAGGTGAATACCTACAGTATCCGTTTCTCTGCATATAAAGACAATTTGGAGTAAAGCAATATTTTTGTCAGTTTTAGGTAGTTATTTAAGTGATTTCAGCAGTGAAGTCGATTCTATAACAAGTGTATATAGGTGACCATGTGAATGTGTATTTGTTAAATTTTGGAACCATTTTTCAACAATTAATATAGTTTTGGGAACCAACTGCTCCTACTACAGATGAATATATGCTCCTCAGGAGGAGAAGTGCTGTTAGACTTTTGGTTAGGCTGTAAATATGAATGAGGAAGGAATGAAAGTCAATGAAAAGTCCCCGCAAAATTAGAGAAACAAACTTGCAAAAAACAGCTAAATACTCTGCAGTACATGATGCCCCAGAGGATGCTTCAGTGTGTTTAAAGACAGCCAAACAGCTCCAGCTGTTTCAATTCATGTGCACGAGAGCCCATGAAGTACTGTTTGTAAATGTGCAGTCAATCTGGGGTTGATGTTGTTGTTTGAGAAAGCAGAAATAGCTCCAATGACTTCAATAAACTGTTGTAATTTGTCTACTACAGACTGTGATTGACCAACTCCCGGCTGTGTGTCCTTAGCTTGGTCTAAAATGCTTCTCAGTTCAACTCGGAGGACATTTAGGTTCTGCATGAACAACGCAACATATATAGGTCTAAATATAAATATTGAATTGGTCGATTTAGTTATTTAATTGCATACGTCTCCATTTAATGACACATTTAATTTACAGTGGAACAAGTAACAACGACGTGACAATTAATAATTTAAGTTGAGTTACAGTAAATTTAGTAGTAGTAGTCAAATAATTTCACTGTTTACTTGAGTAGGGCAGGGTAAGTTATATGCAATAGTGATTTTGTTGTGTTGGTAGCTTTTGTTAAGAAATGTACTTGTCATGCATGTTTAATCTTTCAGTGTTACCGTAGCAGAAGAGTGAAGGTTCTGTCTACTTAGATTTTAATGCTATTATGAATGCAATTATTGACTGTGGTCTTCTGATGTTGAGAGTGTACATACATAGTAAGCAAATCTTCTAACGAATAATCTGGTCTGCTTTGAACATTTTCCAGATGAAGCGGGTTATTCATCTTGTCCTTAAATCCATTGGAGCAGATTGATTAACCAAATATACGTTGTGCTGTGGTAAGTTAAAAAACAATTGTCTCTTTGTATTTAATATACAATAAAATCTCTGATGAATTTGAAAAACATAATGTATCATATGGTGTTCTCTGAAAATCGCAACGTGACATAACAAAACATATAAAAAAGTGACTTACTGTACTCTACTGAAGGCTCCAGTACAGAAAAAGCATCACAACGGACAACAATCATGAGACAAACTAATTTGTCATATTTGTCATCCCACTATCATGACCTAATTAGGTCATGATAGTTAGGTGTGGCCTTCCCAGTGGGTAGAAATGTTTACCTGAAATAGCATATTAAACCACACCAGCATGGTGCCCTATGCAGAGTTTCTGTCTATTGTGATTAAGAATCCCTGACTTATCCTGTAAAATACTTGAAAACCTCGAACAGCAAAGCTGTCTGACTTATTTCCTGAATAAATTAGTTCATACTCTCTTACCTTTTTGACACACTGATAGACAATTCAATGTTTCATGTAAAAAAATCCAAATTTCTGTGAAAGTGTTCTGATATACTTGGTAATATCCAATTACTTGTAGAAATGTTTTGAAGATAACTAAATAATCTCTATCTTCGGTCTTTCTTTTCTCCATACCGTATAGGTTGAAAGACATACTCTGTGCCTTTTGCCTTCTTTTAGTTGAGACATATAACAGCATCTTGCAACCTTGTCCAGGACAAATGATAAATACATGGATAAACACACTTCAGGAGACGTACTGGCAACTGCCCTTGTACAAAGTATCTGGATGTACTGAGATACTACGGATGGTATGATGCAAGAATTTGAGAAATGGCAGAGGCGAAATGGGAGGTTTAGATGAAAGCTCAACAGTTTGAAAAGTCTTTGAACTTCTGGTTAGAAGTTCAACTTTGCCAGACATTGATTTCTCTGGTGGCTTTAAAGGTAATGTGAATAGGAAGTGTTTGTTGTACCCAAAGATGAAACATAACAACACACAGTTAGAGTCCACAGTCTACTACCTGCTATTTCATGTTTTTAAGGGACAAAAACAAAGCAATTGAAGTTATTAAAGAAACTGGTACCAAGACTGAATATTAAGAGGTTTTGAATGATAGAAAACATAGGTAGGACTGTCTGATATTATACTATCCGAATCTTATTTGGCAGACCATGTCAGGTTTGTATTATTTGGTAAGTTAATATCAAAGAACAAATGTTGTGTTCCACAAGGCTCTATTCTGATGTCATACGTCTTCACTCTCTATGAGTTGTACAGCATGTTTTACAATATCTCTGGAGATGACATAAAACTTTATATTTCTTTATCTTCACTTGACCAAAGTCTACTACTAGTCTCTAGATCAGTGTGTCCTGAATATTCAAAAAGATTCACAATAATGTTTATCGTAATGCAGAAAAAAATTACAAATACTTGGTTTAAAACTAGTCAAACACCTACATTTAATCAGAATCAGAATCAGAAACAATTTATTGTCATTCGCAACACATGGGGTACATGAGCACGAACGAAATTACAGGGTGACGAAGACCCGTAGCAGCTGCACCTGTGGCGCGCCGCCGTCGTGTCCTTAAGGACAAGGGAAAATGACACATAGGGAAAGATGAGGGAAAAAGATACAATTCACACTTTATCTTTGACAGGATACAGCTTGAAGTTCCAAAAATCAGGGACTGAAATCTCAATTTCAATAAACACATCAAATGTAAAATAGCTTACTATCACCCATCTACAATATTCCCAAAATTAAACATTTTTAGACAAGAGAGGAACATTATTGCATGGTTTTATTTTCATCAGGTTGCATTGTTTTCATTGTTTATTATTTTTTCTCACTGTCCCTAGCATTTTAACTTTTCTTTTGACAAGTTCCTCACCCAGGGCGTGGGATGTGAAAAAAGTATCACATGTGATGTTGTGCCTATGCAGTCCTTCAGCGAAATAAAGCACAACCCTTGTGCACTGATTTTTTTTCTGGTGTTTCGCCAGGAGATTTGCCTGTGTACACCTGCATAGTCCAGGCAAAGCTGGACTGTGCATCACATGCTGATCATATTTTGATGCCATATTTGGCGGGTTTGCTGGACATGTACTGTCTGAAAGGACAGTGCCCACGAATTGCAACCAAACACTCATCAACAGTAACATGAGGGCCTGGATTATAAAGCATGGGTAAACGCTGCACCCAGTTGTCCCACACATCCCTTATTGCCGCAAGTTTGTCACATTCTCGTTGGCCCTTCCTTGTTTGTTTGTCATCAAAATCTGAACTTAATCTGAAATGTCTTCAGAGACATGGTGGCTGGAAATATAGCTCTTCAAGTCTCAGCATTCCAAAGGCTTGCTGTTGCTTCCCCTTTTAACTTGTATACTCCTCGCAAAATTACCTAGCCAATATAGGCTTCCTAGTCAACTACATCCACGTCTTTTAAACTGTCCCCATACTCACAATTCCCCTCTAAATTTATTATCCCAAGCACAATACTTTTGATTGATGGCATTATGAAGAGCTCAAATGATGACTTGATGTCATTAACATGGCTTGCTGCATATCTGCTAGGTCCTGGAACCATTTTGATGATATTACTGGCACTATGTCTACCCTACTGTTTCAGTGGGGAAAGGCACCATAGTATCTTTCCATTTTTGGAAGAGACCGTGTCTGCAGGTGGTTGAGGGACAACAGGAGGGTTAGCACTTTCATTCTCAGTAGATGAGAATCCCTCAAAATCAGGGTCCTCCTGAACACAGTCCTCTGTCTCAGAGACAATCTCCTCTAAGTCACTTTCGCTCTCAAATAGCTGTTCCAAAACATCTTTGAAAGTAAACCTTTTCAAAGAAATTTTCGAAGTGAGCGTGAAGATTGCAGTACACTCAGAGTACAATGAGCAATGATTCAGATAGAGGACCACTGCGCAAGCTTTTATATTTGCTCCTCCCTGATTTTGCATGAACTACCAGTCTCCTTGCATGCATTTCCTGGCCTCCACAGAGCTGGAAATGTCAGTTCTTCTTTGGCAGGTGTGAGTTCAGAAGGTCACACAGACACACACACACACCTTCATGGCCATAATGCTGAAGTATCAAAGTTCTTATGGAAATAAAACTAAATGTATCAACTCAAATGGCTCTCCCGTACCTGTAGGTGTAGTCATGTTAGGTTACACAAACTGAAAGACAGGTTTTAACAACTTAAACAGATTGGGGTAAAATTGACCCCTGAGGACGAAAAGTGCGTGCAGTATGCTTTCAGCAAATTGAAAAAATATCATTACAAAAATGTTATGCTTTATCAGTTGTCCCCATCAATTTAGGGAAAAGACAAGAAATATGAAGCAAAATAGAAAACTCAACTACTATTTTTTGAATGATAAACTTTGAATGGGGTCAAATTTACCCCAAGGAAGATAGGAGGGTTAAATAATTCTGCTTGACCGTTTTGTGAAAGAAAATCCATTTTTAGATATTGTTTATTCTTTTTAAGTCTTGGACGGTTTAAGACCACAGTTACTGGTCCGATTTGAACCATGTAGACCCCTCAGGTCTGATTTAAACCATTTAGGTCGTAAGACATACTCAGTTTTCCCATGATGAGAATTAACCAAAAGAAGGCAGAAATTACTTCATATGCTCCTCATCTTTGAAACAAATTGAAATGTTGCTCAAAAATGAGATGTACAGAAAATGGTCCTTTAACTCAGGACTGAAAATTGTATTTCCTGCAGTCTACATTTACAGGTCAAAGGTTGCTGTTTGTTTGCTAATCTCTAGTCACTCTGCTCCTTTATGGTTTAGGTTGGCCCCTAATAGTTTTCATTATTATTTACCAGTAGGATGCAAGGGATAACAAAGATATCAAAATTTTTTAACACACCTCTCTCAGTGTGTTCCTTTCTATTCCGATCAAACACAAACACATAAAAAAAATAGGAACTAATCTATTAGATATTAAATATGCATACATATTTGTAAAAAATTAAGTGGTTTCAGTTTTTTTCTCATCATCATATATCTCTTTCTCTCCTTCATATTTTATTCATGAATTTTTCCGTCCATCTATCCTGCCAGCGGGTATATATCAAGCCAAGCCGCTTACCTATTGAATTAACGGCGATCAGGAAACATTATGCAGCTGTTCTCTGGCTGATTTGCCTCCCAATAATTTGGTATCAGGGCAGTACACACAGGCGAAGGCTGCAGTTTGTGGTCTACTTGCTAGGTCACATCAAGGGAGCCATGAAGCCAAGGTCAGACCTGGTCTGTAATTAGACATGTGAAACCCTGCGGAGTGTCATCTTCAGAACAATGACAGTAAGAGAATAGGGGTACACCACAGGGCTGTGTTCGATCCTTTTAAGAAAGGGCAAACTTTGTCAAATCTAAACCTGCCTGTCGATTGCAGTGAGGGGAGCTCAATACGGCTGCAGCAAGGGCACAAATTCAGATACAGAAACACATTGTGGTACAGTGCAAGGCCTCTTCTTTATTAGAGCTTCATAAAGTCCAGTCTCCATGGCAACTACCTCATTAGAAAGTCACTTGTGGTGGCCAGTTCTCATGCACCTTTTTTTAATGTCTTTTATTCTGCTTTTGTCTGTATTTTATTCGCTCTTTTCCCATAATTGCAGATTAAAAGTACACTGTTACAAGCAATGATAAATAATGACTATTGAGAAGATTATTTTGACAGTGAAAAAAAAAGAAAGAAAATAGGATAGTGACATGCTTTGTTCTTTGTTTCAAGGCAAAGTATATTGTATGTTGGCCAATATATCATTTCAATAAAAATTTGAACAAATAAACAAAAATCAGTTTGCACAATGTAATTTTAAACCAGAGCGACATTTAGTAGAGGCAACATGCTGAGAATTTTTGACTTTGGTAGTTGCTTATGGGCACATATTAGAAAAGGTCACAAAATGTACCCTGTAATTTATAAGCTTTAAACGTCTCTTTGTGTATTTATGGTTGTGTGTTTGTGTGCCAGAAATGCTGACCTAAAGCAAACCAACTTACCTGATATGTGACCCCACAAGGGATAGTGTCCTTGGCACCACAGCGGGATTCCTGCACCCTTATTTCCAGGACATAGATGCATAAACTAAGTTGTGTTAAATGTAGTTCTCTTTTGTGTGACACATTATTTATTTTTTGCGCATGATAAACTGTGGATTATAAAATTGCCTATAGCCTTACCGGTTACTGAGCATAAACTTACCACATTTTATTCATTTATAACATATTTAAATTTAGATACCTTCTTTTAAAGAAGGTAGCATATTCCACAAAATACAAAGGTATCTGATTATCAGATAAAAACTTAGTAACACTTGTTTGATAAATCCAAGATCCTTTGTGGAATGTGTTGAACCAAATGGTCCAGCACAATGCGGTACCAACTCACAACTTGCAGGACTTAAGTGATCTACTGCTAACCTCATTCTTCTGAATACCCCACACCATCTTCGTGGGTTTTATTTGAGAGCCAACAGATCAGGGCTGTGTGGCCAAGGTGAACCAAGATTTTATTTGACATGTGATATGGATTAGCCTGGTCAATGGTCCAATTGTGTAATGTCATGACGCTGCACATCTCTATTTTTGTAATTGGGCTGAATATTTTAAAAACATGTAAAGACTTTACATTTTCTCAAGCTTTTTATTATGTAATAGAGTTTCTCCTGCAACCTCTTAGATGTGTCAGTATGCACTCAAGATTTTGTCATGTTGCGGTTTAGACTTCGGACCCACATAAACAGAACTCTCAGGAGACGTTAACATTGATTTATTTTTATGGATATTTTTGGGAAAGAGATCCAAACCGATCGGCAGCGGGCAACAGCAGTGAATGGCGTGGAACGGGAAACAGCTGGAAAACAGGGAACGGCAGGGAACAGTGAGCGTCAACGACGTGGGAGACCGGGAGCTTCTAAGGTTGAGGACAAGTGATGTGAGTCAACAGTTGAGTGCAAGAGAAAATAAAAGGGAACGTTCTTACTTGAGATGGTGAGTTGATTTGCCAGGGAGGGGTGAGTGGTGACTCTTTTCAGAGGTGATGATGAGGCATGTTCTAAAGGGGGTCAGAGCAGTAGATGGTTGATGCTGGAGCGGACAGATCGAGCTAGCCAAGAGGAGTGGGAACCAGATGGTGAGTGAAGCCAGGGAGGAACTGCAGAGTTAGAGCGCTGGATGCAAGGGAAAACCTGGGGTGGAGACACAACGGCTGTTTAGAGCGTGGGAAAAAACAAAGTAACAAAATAACTGAGTCCAAAAACCATACAAAAATCTCTATAGATAGCAGGGAGCAAAAATACTAGAGACTGCAAAATACACGAGAGCACAAAAACACCAGAGACTGCAAAAACACTAGAGATCACAAAAACACTAAAAACTACAGGAGGCATACAAAAATCCAAGGTTGCTGAAAAACAGGAAACACTAGAGACTGCTATGAGCATTCAAAAATTGTAAGGGAGGACAAATTACCAGTGGTAGATAATACTCAGGAGGTGAGTGGCTGGTTCTCCACTCCTCTTATACTGGCCCAGCTCGTCAGTGGAAACCAGTTGCACCTGTGGAAGGAGCTCCAGCATCAGAGAAACAAACGACCCCCTCTGGGAACCTGGGGAAGTGCCTAGAAAAGACTCACACTGACAGATTTCCAGAGTACCCGTAATTTTTTGACTTACAGTTGGTTGCGTTGAAGCACAGACATATATAAAAACCCAGCCCAGAATTTGAAAAGCCTTGTCATGAAACTCACAAACAAACCCTTAAAAGTGTTTGATTTCTCTGAGACTTACATTTTTAGTAATTGCAATACTCCTTGTTTTTTTTAGATTTTTTTTTATTATTGTTCAGTTAGGCGCAATAACCCCTAGATGATTAAGTAAGAATAACGTTTGTGTTATAAAGACAGAAAACATTTAACATCCATTATTGGGTCTAATATCAATATCCTTGTTTGTGGAATTTTGGAGATCAAAATCCAGAGAGCCAGGCAAAGCAAAAAGCATTTATATAACAAAAGCAACTCTAGAAACTAAATAATAGAAGTTAGCAGATGGCCAGTGACAAGAATACAATTCATAATAAACATCATATACATAACAAAAATTAATCACAACAAAAATGATCAAAATACTTAATTAAGGTAAACTAAACTCCAATGGATAATATCATGTATTTGATCCGGTTGGCTTCCGGCTGACTGATGTTTTGAAAATTTGTTTCTGTGTGACAAGTCAAATATTCTTTGAGGGCTCTCTGCTGGTCTGGAGGCTTTCAACTGCTGCTTCATTTCCTTATAATTTTGGCCAGCTTTAATCTTGTAATTTTGAGTTAGGTGACAAACCCTGGTGATGCATGCAACAACAAAATATAACTTATTACTCATCTGTGCTGCAGCAATGTTCTTACATGTACATGCATCTTAAAATAATTTCATAAGGTTTTGGTGTTTCACTTAGTTCTTGGTCTTTTATCTATGTGTGCATCAAATCAAAAGGGACAGTGAACCACATTTAGGGAGTGGAAAGTGTATCCTGAAGAATTTTATAAGAAAATAGATTTTGATGGATTACAGACCTTCTCCACATCTGAGACATTTTCAGAATGATGAATCACAAAGGCCTTTTATGTTCTCTCTTTCTTTCCATTTCCCTATCTCTCTCCTTCGCTCCCTCTTTCTCTGCCTCCGCTCCTTCTCATCTCATGAGCCTTGGCTTTCA
>JAVLVB010001238.1:412436-423800 GCA_032876305.1 Orestias chungarensis
TGTGTCTTTGTTTCACTGAGGCAAAAACTGCTTAACCCTGCTGTTGTCCCAGACCAGCTGAGCCACCAGTTTTCCTTCAGAGACAGGTTTGATCATTTGCAGGACTTGTGTCTTTCCTTTTTCAAGGTTAAACAGAACTCCGGGTTCAGATGTATTAAGTGGTGAGGGGCTATTAACCTACAAACAAGCATGGAGAGTGACAGTCAAGGCTTTGTAGGAGTAGATTCCCAACCAGTGCGGGGCATTGTAGGAGATAAATTTTTCATTCATAATAGATAACTAAATTCTTTACGATAGGTGCTTGCATCAAGAAGGCCCTCCCATCACTAACAGGTCAGAAATCTGCTTCCCCTCTCCTCTCTACCTTCATTAATACTCAATTACAGCAGTCGTTCAGTCTGACACTACAGGAAAGCTGGCCTTTTATCAAGACAATAGGTGTAGCGGGCCCCTTGTACACAGAGCTAAAAGTGGATGACATCTTTTTCAGGAGAGAATGCCATCGGTGATTACTGCAGCCACTTTGCATTTGTCTGTCATATCGTCATAATCAGAACCGTCACGTAATGAAAAAATCCTACCTCACTGGAGTAGCTGTGTCAAAGCAAGATAATTAACGTAAACATCTTTTAATTTACTCTGTGGGCACTTCAGTACAGTTACACAACACATTTCAAGGTAAAGTGATGCTAGATGCTGTTAAGCATTCTCTTTAAGAAGCCAATTCAGTCATATAATTTTGACAGTTTGTATTAGTTGTATCTCATGTTGCCCTATGTTGTAACTTCAAAGCAATGACTTCATATTATAGAACGACTGAGTCATCTTATGCTATAAAACAATTTTGAGCTCTTTATTTTTTTGCTCTCTAAAGAAAATTCAGTTTGAGTTATGTTTATGTTTAAGACAATTCTGTTAAAGTTAAAAAGTCATGTTTTTTTTCTAACTTATTATTCAGAGCAAAACCATTTTTAAATGACAACAAGCTTAATCAAAATCCTTTACATTTATATACATAAATCCCACCTACGTCAATTATTTACAGAACCACCTTTCCCTGCAATTATACCTGCAAGTCTTTTGCGCTATGTCTCAACCAGCATAGCACATGTCGGTAGTGATATTTTTTTATACTCTTCTTTGCACAACAGTTCAATTAGATTTGATGGAAAATGTCTGTTCAGTGGATTTAGGTTCAGACTACTACTGGATCAGTCCAACAAATAAATAATACTTTGGTCTAAACCATTCCGTTTTGATTGCTGTGGTTCATTCTGATGTAATGGAAAGTTTCATCCTAATCTCAATTCTTTGGTGTTTTATTTTTTTCAATTTTGATATGATTTTATATCCACACAGTGTCCTCCTTTACTTGTTCCTATTAAAGAAAGGTATCCCAACAACAAGATTTTATGCCACCCTATTCAGTAGTTGGATTAGGGTGATATTAAGATTTATTTAATAAGAATTTGAGCAACTTTGGTCACATCATACAAACAAAAGAAGGGACTTTTGTTAATTGACAGATACATGATTACAGGATAGATTTGGAAACGGTGCAACTAAAAGTTCCCCTGTTAAAAGACTCTGTCAAACTAGCTGGGGATTGATCCTTTGGAGTTAGTAATGGCTTCTTTGATACTAGTTCTTTATATATATATTTTTATATTGAGATATTTTTCATGCACCAAAATTGATTGGAATGAGGATTTTTGTAACGTGACGCGTTGGAAGATGTCACTAACCTTACATCCTAGAGCAGAATTAGTCACAGAGGAAAAGAGTATGGCTGTTGTTCCAATTAGCGGCTCTCTGCATGACTTCCTTGATTCTCTGTTCTCTCTTTGCTCCTTACGTTACCCCATCCATCCCCATTACCCAACGTTTCCTCATCTCTTGTGTCCACTTCTTTTCTTTTTTCCTCTGCTTACATTAAAATCTTTGTCTTTCCTGCTGTGAGAAGATTTGCAGAAAGACATGCAGAATTGTTAAGTTTGAAACCTGTTTTGTCTTCTTTTTTCTCCTTCTTTCATATGCATATCTGTCCTTTCTGGGTATTGCTCCCCCGGTGGCAAAGTCCCTGCGGGCTTTCAGTGTTATCTGTGGGTGTTTAGCTGTTAATCTGTCAGACTAATTCCATGGACAAACATAGCGACAATGTGAAATTCCCAGTCCACATCGGGAAAGGACATGGGGGCCATAGGGCATCCTGGAGACTGATGAGGCCCACTAGCATAATTAAGGCCAGAACCTCCCTCAGGATGAGCCTTCATGTCTTTGTCTGCCTTTCTATCTCCCTGTATATCTCCTTGCATCCACTATCTGCCTATGTCCTTCCTATCTCCCTTCTACTGTTTTTTTATTTTTTATTTTTTATCTTTGGTTTCATTATGCTGTGTCTCAGGTGGTAGCAGCATGGAAAGTATTTCCTTCTCAATGCTTCCAAATAGCAGAAGAGTAGTGGGAAATGAGGGGTCTATTAAATGAGCAACTTCATTTCTCTGTGGAAATTTGAAATGTATCACAATATTAAAAGATATTTAGGCTCCCTGTGTCGACATGTAACCAAAGTTAATCTTTATTTATTTCACAAAATATTCATATTCTTTAGGGGACCCTGAACTGAACAGACTTATTTTTAATTATTTGCCACTTAAGGTTTCTTAGCTATTTTCATTTCATTATTACTGTTGCATCATTTCATACACAATTGTTGCAATCTTTACATATGCTGCAATAATTCTCTAAAAACAGTTCAGGGTCATATATTATGGTCTGATCCAGGCTAGAGTTTATTTAAAATGTCTTAATGTGACATATCTTATGTTGAGGCAATGAATGAGCTGGGTCAACAAGAATAATGAATAAGGTTTTTCAACTAAAAACGTAAAATTGAGCTCAAATATTTTTTCTTCTGTAGGTGAAAACTGGTGTTTTGTACTGTGGGAAAAAACTCAGCTGCCATATAAGAAACCGTGTTTGTATATTTAGTAAGTGTTAAAACCCTTTTAGCAATACGTTTCTGTTCTTGACTTCATGGGTTTTTCAATTTATTTTCTTAATGTTTAGTTTTATTCATACTTTTTTATTTTTATATTCATGACTGGTATTCCTATTTGAACAGAACAGGTTGTTCCCTTTAAAGTGTTTGGATATATAAATAAAATTAGACTGGATTAGAAAAGTGGACATTCAAGTCACTGACTTTGCAGCAGCCACTTAAACTTAACCAGTAGACCACAACCACTGATGTCTGCATATTTTTTATTAATTTATTGTTTTTGCCTCATAATTCGGATTTCCTACTTTGAAACAGGTTTTAAGATCTAATCAGGATTTGTATGATTCAAAGTGACCAAGTATTTGGCATTTGTTTTTTGGGTATCTAACTGTCAATCTAATGTTTGTACATGGTAGCTCCAATCACATTGGAAATGGATGTGACTAATTTGTTGCACATAAGCTATTTGAAATTAGACATGGCATTTTGAAAGTATTAAGTCTGTTTTAAGTAAAATCCATGCTGTTAAGACTTGTTAAATGTGACCTGTCTTAGCAGTGGGAGCTGAAGCTTTGTTAGCAGCAGCCTGTGACAGCTCTGCTTGTGTAAGTGGTTGTTACTACTGATCTATCTGTGAAACACATTGCCATGTCTCTAGGCAAGCTTGAAGATACCATCACCCCTTTTCTCCCCCCTTTCGCCTGTAAAGACATACACACACACACACACACACACACACACACACACACACACACACACACACACACACACACACACATACACGTGGCACGCAAAGGCTAAATAGCATGGATGGAGAGACGGGCCCTCGGTGGAAATGAGATCGGGAAGTAGACAGTCGTCCTTTTCTTCCTCACACCTGAGAGTCCCAGAGGCTCCATAGAAAGGGACTTCTCCTTAAATCTCTCTGTCAAACTCTCCTCATCCTCCATTCCCACCTTCTCTACTTTCTTCCATCACCACAGGCAATTGGTTTGATCTGCAATCCCTGTAGCCTCAATACATTCACTGCATTCGCTGAACCTCACCCTGCTGTTTTCTCAACCTACACTAACCTGCACTTTCTGCTTAAAGCAAAAACAAAATAGCTGCTGTGTCATAAATAGGGTTATATGTGTTGCCTTTATAACCCACATAAGTCCTGCATCAGGCACCTCTTTAAAGTGTTTTAACAAACTCTACACTTTGTGTAATATCATTTGCTTCTATCACTGTTGCCTCCAGGAAGAAACTAAAGGATTAACATTGTTTACTTTTTCGCTAACCTGTCATTGTGAGAAATGCTGTATGAATTTCTTAAATTCATAAATCTGATTATACCTAAGTTCTTTACCTCTGTTCAGAAAACTTCCCAATAATATGTATTTTTAAAATGCACAGTTATTTTTGATTTAACATTGATGAAATTACAAAGTCTTAAAACTTGGATTTGATATGTATGACAGTATTTCTGTATTAATATTGTCTCTTGGTATGTACGTCAGGAAACATTTAATCATCATGTTTTGTTGTATTTCTTTGTCAACAACATTTGTTTCAACTAGAGTTTGAATACTTAAATATTTCCACTGTAAAGAGATCAGAGATAATGTTATGTCAATGCTTCAGGTAAGGTATGCATAGCTTTATCATTTCTTTTAAAACACTTAATACATAAACTAAGGTTCCTGTTAACCCAGCACATTTTTCTTCTGCTGACAATGTTTGCATGTGGAACCATTTGCTAATGTACTAGGCTAACATTGGCATACTTTCTGTGTTTTGATACGACTTTTTGATAATGTTATTGCATGATGCCATGTGTAAAACAATCTAGTGGGTTTGTTAGCAGCTGACCAATCAGCAGTTGCAAAGTGCTTATAAATTAAACACCCTTCACCTGGAGTACCCTTACCCTGGTTGCCTCTGAACACATTGTTGTGTTTGTTATTGTAAATCCACTGCTGCAATAGGGATTTGGTGAAAACTAATTGTCAGTGGAGAACATGATATTCCAACACGCATTACCAGAAGCATTTAGAGCGGGTATCTGCAACCCTTAGGCTTCAAGATGGCTCATTACCAGGCTTTTGTCGGACTTGAAGGCGAAGTGAATCATTTGATGGAGGTCTGTTGGATCAGTGATTCATCCTAAAACCTGCAGGACAACAGCTCTCAAGAACTCTGGTTTGGAAGCCCTTATTTTAGAGGGTGGGACACAGTTTATTCCACTTTAAAACCCACGTGGTGTCTAGAAAAACATGTTAGATGGGTCAGGTCCTGCAGCCAAGCAGGTATCTACCACATGTGTGCCTACATAAAAGTAGTTTCATGTAAGTCTCCAATTTTTTGTATGCTGAATGGTTAAATTGTATAATAATGGATAAAGTTAGTTGTGCTTGGTTTTAGTTTATCTGTAAAGTTTATTTGTGAAGCAGCAACTTCACAGACAAGCTGTACAGATATTTATATGCAGCCTGACAGACATAATCAAAACATAATTTAGAATGTGATAATCTTGTTCACATACCATTAAATAATTAGTCACTGACTTTTGCTGGTAAAAAATGTGTCTAATGCAGCATTTTGTCTCACAACCAACATGATCTTTTGCCCCCCATCATCCTTCCACTGGTTGCAAAACATTTCTGCTTTAAATTAAATCTCACAGTAGTTTCACACAAACAACCATGCAGACCACATGCACTGTAAACACGTTTTTTCCTGTTAGTCTAATGTTGGCTGATAGAGCTTTGAGTTTCACTACGAAACTGCTGTCGAAAATTACTATCATTTAAATAGATACCAACTTATGTTTATTACTTCTTTGTTGTGCATACAGGAATTTTACAGACCTATTCAAATTCATTATGTGCAGACTGTTGGTCTTTAATATGCTTTACCAAATTTGCCGTAGTACACAACTGCGTTGTCAACATTCTGCGGAACAACCAGACTAATCACTTGTAGACATCCTTCGGTGTATTATAGTAATAATTTGCTTTTACCTTTGACTAGAAATTGGGATGGGTAGGGCTTGACTATGTGTTTTTGCAGCACAGCTGTGCAACAGATGAACAAAAAACACAGCTCAACTTCTAAAGATTTTAAGGAAGCGAGTGACTCTTTCTTTGCTTTAATTATATTGAACTATTTTTTATACCATAACGCAGGACAGTAAAAAGCAGTTAGTTTATAAACAATACCAGTCTTTTTCCAAGTTCAGTAAAAAACCTACAAAAACATATGGGTGCCTGATTTAGTGAGATAGTAAAAGGATTTCTGAAGCTGCATTTGGATAAGGATAACAAAGTAACCAAGCAATTAAATTGAGTATGGTCAATTTGAAGCACCTGAAGGCACAGAACCAGCTGTGATGAAACATCTGGTGAAGGCTCCACAGATGAATAAAACAACGAGCCTGGGACTTAAAGTGTTCTTTGCGGATTCACTAGCTCACAGTTGATGTTGTTTCTGACACATGGCAAATGAAAAGGGCATTCACTTCAAGTAGTGAGAAATGTTGGCGTGCAAGGCATCCACCTGGCCGAGACTGACAGGTGAGCAGCTCTGAGGGTTGATGCCAGACCTAGGATTATTATCAAGTCAGATTTGCCCAAGATATCTTAAAGTTTACTAAAGTTTACGGGGCTATTAATGTCTCATAACAATCTTTAGATTTCTAACAATTAAACACATTAATCTAAATGAACGGTGTATTAAATGATTTTGGTTCATTCTGGAAAACAACGAATACAATTTACCTCAAACATCCTTTGACTATTTAACTTGCCGCAACATTACAAGGACTTTTTTGGATGAATAGTTATAACACACATTTATCTAAAAGTAAAGAGTGCCAATCTCTTCAAAGCCCATTTAGTGCAATATATAGTGAAACAGAGAATTGTATGAAGTGAGCAATAATCCATTTGCTTTGTTTATCTAAGAGCATCAACGTTTGAATTAATAATGTGGTAACCTAAGTATTTCATTTAAATTACATTCAAAACCAATCAACTTCTAGCTGGTTTTTGGTTGAAACATTAAATGTTAAATGATTATTGAAAGAAACTTCATGTTTATGTAATAATTTAGCCCTTGGGAAAAAAAACATAGGTTTTAGATTCCTAACCAAAAGAGGGTTAGCGATGACTTAGATGTCACAGTTTTCTTGAGAAAACTATTATTTCCATTGTTAAAGACCTTGAATTTGGAGAAAAGACCTGAGACGTAATGTAGAGACGACAATTTGTGAACAAATGTCTGGACATTTTTGTTTTCCATCAAAGAGCTCAGAAGAGTGTGTCTTACTATTTTATCATACAAAGTAGATCCGTGGCGCTGCACAGTAGAAGTATTTAAACAGAGGTGAATGCAATCAATAGATGAAAGACTTACAGAAACAAATGAGACTTAGTAAAACAAATGGCTTTGATTTGAGGTTGTAATCTGTTCGAGTGGTGTATGGGGTCCGCAGAGATGGCAACAACTGATATTAATGGTAAACAGTGAATAAAAAGACCATAATAAGGCATGCATGATTAGATAAAGAGGAAAAGGTCACAGCAGGTTGATGCATCTGTCTCATTAGCTGCTTTATTTGTGTCCCTTCATTTACCCTTCATTAGGCTGCCTGTTTTATCCCTTCTTTCTGCTGTTTTTCACATCTCTCCATTCATTAGGTACTGCCGCTCTCTATTGTCCTTCCTTTCTGTGTGTTATTTCTAAAAGTAATGGCTTCCAACAGTGTGTCTGTCTTTCGGAAATGTCACCCCCAACACTCCGCGCTGCGCGCTACTTTTGACATGAGCGCGATGTGTGGCAGACAGGGCACAGGGATTAATTTACCATGTGTGTGTACCTCTGCACCAGACAGGGGTAGATACTGTGACTGAGGCCTGTCTGACAGCAGCGTCGAAATACTTTCTTACTGGATTCCCTCAAGTCTCCAATTGCACTTGATGTCACAAGCAGCGGGGAAAAAAGAAGGGAGGTTTCTGATGGAGGAGTAGGTGTGAATGCAACCTAGTAAGAGAGACAGGAAGACGGGTCGGAGGGAGGAGGGTGTAGATGAGGCGAGCGTGCGGTATCAGGTTAAAAATAAGTGATAAAAGATGGTTCCCAGAACAGAGATCCAGAGTGCGCCAGTTTGTGGGGAGAAACAACATGTAATGCAGTGCAGAGCCAAAAGAGGTCATATGTGTGCTTCAGATTCGGTTACTTTTGGAGGGTTACAATGTACTATACTAATTATTTTAGCAAGAACATTTTACATGTGAGATCCCTTTTTTAAATCTAACTATCCTCAGAAATTAAGACATTGTGTCCACAACATCCTGACTTTCAGTGTTCACTTTTGTATTTTGCAGACCATTAAGTTTATTACATTTCTCATTTTCTTTTCCTCTTCAATTTAGTTTAAAAAATGAATAAATTTGTCTGCGTACATCTTCTCTAGATAAATGCAAACATGTTGTTATTCCCTTTTATCAAAGAGCAAGCTGTTAAAAAGAAAACTGAGCAAACAGCATAAACTTTAACCAAAAGGATGTTAGTTTTTTTTTTTTGTTTTTTTTTGCATCAAGCCTGTAAATAAAATGTTTTTTGTTTGTTTTTTGTTAAACATGACTTACTATTAGATTTTTTTTTTTTAAAGCTGCTTTCAAATTGCTAGTCTTGCCAAAGATTATTATTTTGATTTCAGCCTAGACTTTGAAAACACGTTTAAACAATCCCATTGTGTTTCTGGGTATATGTTTAATATCAGTGTTAAGCTAGAAGGTAAATCTCCATGGTAGATTTAAGTCTCTCTGACCTACTCTCTTCTCAATACAAAATGAAAGCCTCCTGGAAAACATAATGCTCATATGTATAAACCCAAAAGTTTAATTCTGGACTCATCTGACTTTAGCACACCTTCATCATGTGTATCTTCACGATTGCTGTGGTGAACTGCAAACAGGAGATCTTTATGCTCTCTTATTACAACTCATCCGTAACGGTGAAATGTACATTGAATGACAATTTGTGTTATTTGACCTCTCCTACAGCCCTGCTGCTCCAATGTCACCACACGCCTCCTTGTTGCTTCTACATCTTCTACATCTAATGCTTTCTGTGTCTTGAAGTTTAAAGTTTTCTTAATAAATAATGTTTTAAGCTAGGTATATTTAGTGTAACCTAACAATGCACAATTTTATTTATCACCTATCTGCTGATTTAACTGGTCTTTATGTGCTCTTTTTGTTCACTAATGCTGTCTAACAAACCTCTGAAGCCTTTAAAAAGCAGATGGATTCACGCTGTGTTTAAATTACACAGTTAAACTCACTTTGGTAATTAGTTCTCCTCTTTTCACCCAGGCTTTCATTTAAGGGTATCAACAGTAAAGTAAGAAGTAACTTGTATCAAATGCATTCTGAACTTTTCAAATTCATAAACACATTTGAAAATCATTTTCCTTCAACTTTACACTCATGTGCTACTGTCTGTGACATAAACAAAATATTTCGGGTAATAAATGTAAAAATGTAGAAAAGGTAAAGAAGTATGAATTCCTCTGCAAGATTGCAGATTATTTTGTCTATGTTTAAAAAAAATGTAATATATCAGCACGTCTAACTATTTTTGCCTTCAGAACTGTTAGGAATACTTTATGAACAACTTTCTTTACCTTTACATTTTCTTTTTGTGGGTAACATCATGCCTCTACTGGCATTTCAACAAGAGCAACCTTTAATAATATAATAAATAATATGGCGATGGCACATTAACTTTCTGGTGGAGAGCTTGATGGTCAATGTTCAAAATAAAAAAATCTTCAGTGATGTGATATTTTTTGTTTATACTGTTTGCGACCTATCAAGAGTTTACTGTCTCTAAAATGTGAAAGTTCAATCCTGACACTTTGGTTTGTCAAAGTTCAGTCGTTTATTTTCTCAGTTAGAAGGATGTCTGCCCTTGCTTTTATGTTCCGATACCAAAAAACAAAATATAAAGCTTGGAAAGGAAACTATTGCAAGACACCAGGCACGGTGAGAGCAATAGCAGGGAAGAAAAGCAAACAAACAAAAAACAAAACATTGTTATAAATTGATGGCACCTACAGTAGGAGGTCATTAAATCTGAATCTGGTAGTTGGAGTCAGGACAAAAAAAAGTCCCTTTTATCTGAACTTACAAATGTAACTATGAGTTTTCAAGAGGAATGCGTACGCTGGTTGGACATTAACTGCAACCATGGGCTTTCATTAGATAATACATTTATGAACCTATCAGCCATGAAGATGTGAAGTCTAAAACAAAGAAGGAATGCCTGCTGTGGTATATGATGGAGCTTCTGTGATTCTGTGAGCTTGTTTCTCATCTGAAGGCCCAGGGAACCTAATTAGAGCCAATGGCAGCATGAGGTCTTGGAAACACCAAAAGATTTTAAATAATAACCTGGAAAAGTTTGCTAGGAAACTGGACTCTGACCATTACTGGATCATTCTGCAGGGCAAGGATACAAAATGTATCACAAAATCAACACAGGTTTATTTAAAGTTACATTTTCTCAGATTCCGACCTAATCATCAAACCCTAAGGAAACAGAAAAGATGGATTAAAAGAAATAAAAGATAACCTCAAATTTACTGTATGTTTTAATGCTGTACAAAAAGAAACAAAAAAGAGTTAAAATACACTGTATGGAAACTGATATTTGTGGAATGTTTTGATTTGAAAAACATGTTATTTCCCACTGAGTACACTAAGTCAAATTAAATGTTTCTTATTGTTCAAAGATTGTTTTAAAGTGAAATAGGGCCATGAATATGCTTCCCTCTAGTTTTATTTAGGTTTAAGGTACAGTATATCTTTCTAAATAAATTCCTGATCTTTCCCACTTGTGTATTAAAACTGAAAGTACTATTAACAGTTTGAAGCACAGACGTAATTTTTTTTGGGGGGGTGGGGAAATGTCCCCTACACTCTTTCAAATGTCCAATTAGGTCCCGTCCACTTTTTACTGTCCAAAAAAGGTCAAACTGTCAGCACTGAGACCAGGCGAGAAGCAACCGCTCAAGCTGAAGCCCACTTCTCTCACTTTAGACCTCCCATCAGCACTTAATTGGCTCTCTGTTGTTTGGATCTCTTGTGTGATTGGCTGTCTCCACCTTCACTCATTAGAAGCTAACAATCAGCGCTATAGAGAGAGAGTTCCGACACTCCCATTGACTTCCATAGAAAGAAGCATGGAGTTGCTAATAGCTCCAAACACCAGCAGCTCCAGCACCCTATATATATATATATATATATATATATATATATATATATATATATATATATATATATATATATATATATATATATATATATATATAT
>JAVLVB010001238.1:435683-465599 GCA_032876305.1 Orestias chungarensis
ATATATATATATATATATATATATATATATATATATATATATATATATATATATATATATATATATATATATATATATATAAAATACTGTTTTTCATTGTAATTTTTCCAGTCATGACTTGTGACATTTGAGTACAGTTTCATTAAACTCTACCAGTTATGTTTTCATATGGATTAGTGACTGGGAGTACTAGACTAACAGTAACTCTTTTAATTAGAGAGTATAGGATCTAATCCTGTTGATGGGGTGATGTCCCATTGTGTTTTATGACTCATTAACAATTACTCTCATATTGTAAATTATTGCAGTTACAGCAAATCTTGTGTTGAAAAACGTAGAATTATGAGTTGTAGTTCTGTTTCATAGACATAGTGCTTTGACGTGAATGACCCATCGGATACCGGGGACATCCTTGGCTCTGCTTTTTTCATACGTTATGCTATGTGTTATGTTAACTCAAGCTGAGAAAAACGAAAAACAAAAGTTTGCGTATGCAAAATTTCTGGTGAAAGCAGTTTCAGCTGCGTTGTTGACATTGGTAAGAATTCACCAGACAAGCACTGTGAAACAGGAAATCACGCTGCAGCTGCACAGCTCCATGGCAAAAGAAGCTAGGGAACTGAGGCTCCAGCATAACAAAAACAAATCATTACAAATTTTGAAATTCGAAAAAAGGCTTTGTTTTTAACAGAGTGAAGCATAAGCACTACTTTTTTCTAGCTGATCTATATGACCAATAAAGCAGTCCTAAGTGGTTCTGAATGGTAGCTTTACAGCAACAGCTGCTTTCTCCTCCTCTTCCTGATACTGCGTAGTAGAGCAGAACTCTTCGGTGGTGTAGTACCGGACTGTACCGGCTTCCTTTCACCCTTGGTTGCACCTTATCTGCTTTGAGGTGTTTTCGTGTGGTACTTTCAGAAATAATATTCAATCATTTTTTTATTCTAATATAAATATGTTAGCTACTGTTGCCTTTTCATAATTTCGTAGAGCTATGGCCATTGTTTTCTTTGTCCATGCAACTGCTGCACACTGGATATTATTTATTTTTTTCAGGACCTTCTTTGAACACGTGATAAATGGCTGTATATAAAATCATCGCAGATCGATAGTTTCAGCTTGTCTGGCAATGCTGCATTTAAAACTGCTTAAATCTCCACTTTGATGGTCATTTCATCTACATATATACAATACATTTACAGAATTTCTGCCATGTGACTTGCTTATTTGCTATTTGTGTTAACAAGCATTTATGCAGGTGTACTTAACTCATACAATGATAAATGACTGTTTAGCAGTTTAGGTTTCTAATTTTTCCAGCGTATTGTTTTGTGTACTTGACTCAGAATATTAGAATAAGGTTTGACCTCCTTTTACTCTTCATATATTGTCCCAGCCATTTAATTAAGGCTCTTATGAATGTGACACTAGGGGAGCATGTTGGAAACACTTTTCGATTCTGCAGTATTGATATTTATTTATTTATTTTTTGCATGATACACTATACCATCAACCTGTGAATTATCATTTCAAGTTTATAGTGCAGACATATAGTGCACCAACCAACCAAAATACAAGGTTGCAGATTTGACATGCAATTCTGGCTGTTAAAAAAATGCCTTATAAGCGATGAAAGCAAACTTTCAGATTTTGCAATTTTATTGTAAATTTGATTAGCTGTCTGTAAAGACACATGGATGATAATTCCACATTTTGAGAAAAGATTTTCTATGTGTTGTTGTTATAAAGTCCTTTAATAGTTGGGTGTTCCACCCTACTCTCTTTCTTTAAGACCATCAGTCTGGCCTCTCAGAAGGAATTACCATCGTGTTCACATCTGTGCTTCGTGATGATTTGCTTCACGCAGAACAGCCAGTAGTGATAACTCATTACTGAGATACATGTCACACCTGAAGGTTGACAGGGGATTTCCCTTTGAGCTGGCTTTTAGAGGAGTGTGTCAACGCATTGCTTTAGTTCATTAACTTGACTGTTTGTACTTTACTTTGAGTATTGCACATTTACATAAAAAATATACTTGTTTGAACTGCAGTCTTGAGCTTTCTATGAAAAAAATAATTATGTGTTCTAACCATTATTCAAATCTATTTCAAAACTGCTATTTGGATTTTTTTTTAAGTCAAAATATGTTTGAATATACACAAAAGTATGAACAATTGAAAAAGGGATAAGAATGATTGGTAATTTAAACAGCTTTTGCTAAACAGTTTCATTCATCAAAGGTGTTGCGGAAATGTAAAATGTGATAAAAGTTTATATTAATAAACAAAGCTACAGCTTTGCATTTATGATGGACAGTAGGGATGCACCGATATCAACATTCGTATCGGGTATTGGCCCGATACCAAGCATAAGTACTCTACTCGTACTCATAAAATTGCCACCGATACCACGACACCGATACCACCCACAGTGCAACTATTGGGCCTGGGTGGGCCTGGGTGCGCACAAATAGCAGGTAAGCGCGCCCGCTAAAAGGTGCCCGGACATGCGCTCAACTCCGACAAACAGCCCCCTCGCGCAGCTCACTATGCGTCCGCGCCCACAACTCTACATTATGTGCAAATGAGCCTCGCTCCCAACTAACGACTGGCCCTTTTCATCCAATTAAATAAATCCTTCCAAATACATAAAGTTGATTCATACTCTCAGACTCACTAACATTTCAGCAGAGCCGCGAGCGCAGACACAGAGCCGAGCGCGAGCTGACCGGGCGGGCGAGCAGTTTGTCCGAGTTGAGCGCGAGCCTGAGGAACCCATGAGCGAGCGAGCCTGAGATCTACACACACACACCTACAACCATTGCTCCCACAGACAGCTCCACGCCCGCAAACCTGGCGGTACAAAAACCACGCCACACTGAGTCGCTGTCCTCAGTACCGCAAAAAAGCATTTCAGTATTTAACAATTTTGCTAAATTTGTGCTTGTACTGAATGTTTGCACATAATAGGAAATGTTGTTCAAAAAACAATATCTGTGGAAAAGTAAAAAAAAAACTAAATATGTGTAATGGCGTAAGTACTCTGTATGGGTATCGGTGAGTACTCAAATGCAAGTACTGTATACTACTCATTTTGGAAAAAAGTGGTATCACTGCATCCCTAATGGACAGGTCATTTGTGTGTAAACCATCTAAACATCTAATTTACACATCAATATAGAGCTAGATATATGTGTTCACCTATCTACTTCTTTTAACCTCAGAGGATTTTTTTTTCTGTTTCAATTTTAGGCATCAGACTCTACTAGCATTGCTTGAGGCTATATATCAGACTACATGCTGGTTCCTCTGGGGCCACGAAAAGCTTTTGACAACTTTTTTTTTTCAAATACATGCAATGGTAATTCGCAACACCAGTAAACAGACTTTGATGTTAAAAATTGGTGAAGCTTGTTTTTAAGCCTTAGGAAAAACTATGTGTTACCACCCACACAGCTGAGTGGAAGCATTACTTGGCATTACTTATAACACTGAAGTATCCAGTCTTATTTGAAAAACATAGTGGCATTATACATTATCACAGAAATGCAACATAACAAGAGGGTTTACATACAAACTTTTGAAATCATTTTTTAAAATCTTGTGTATTGGGAATAAACAAAAGGGCTTTAGTTACACATAATTCAGACATATTGGGCTATGTAAATGACTGTTACTTCCTGAATTTGTTAAAAAATATTTTATATTTGAACCATAAATGATAAGATATGGTGGTTTGGAGAATACATGACAAAATAACAAATGTGAGCATACAATAATAAATCACATTTTTTCCAAGACATTGTAACATATTTATTATTTCTTGGGGTGCCCTTGGAGGAAACAGGAGTCCATAGCCAAAAACAGCATGGCTTGGTTGGATACAACTGAGCTGTGAGCCAGGGTCAAAACCTGGCAGGTGGTGTGCCACAGCTGTTTCCAACAAATAACTTTTTTTCATGGAGCCTGAATACAAGAGGGAAGCCAACACTCAAAGACTGTGGATTGAATTTTAGAAAACAATATAACAATTTTACTTTACATTTATTTAGAAAATCCTAAACAAATAACACATCGGACAGAATTCAATTTCATCTTTTGCTTCTGTACCTTATGACAGGAAGATGGATGATGAGGATGTGTTGGAAAATAAAAATAAATTTCATAAATAACACAATGCCTAAAACTTCCAAGTAATTCATTAGAACAGAGGTCTTCAAAAGGGGGTATATATATATATAAAATTAGGGGGTCCCACGCTCCATCTCGCCATCAGTTTGGGAATCCTCGGCCTGGAAAACGTTAAAGGCCCTTGGATTGGAAGTTAAAGCAACTGTTTTTGATCCTCATAAAATCGAAAGGGTTATGCTTTAAAAGTAGTATGTTCTTTTAAAGAAAAATAAAAAATACCAAGATAAGTCACAAAGTATCCAATTTACTCGTGTGGAAGCTTCAGTCTTTAATTCCAAGGAAAGATATCCATAAACCAAAAAAGTATCATAAAAAGTCACACAGGTGTCATTTGAAATTATAAAAATATTTCAGTTAGTTTAGCTGTAACAAAATTAGCTAAAAGAAAATAAGGACTCAGGCGCTACATTTAAAAAGAAGCTGTTTATTTTGTTATTGTTTTTGGGGGCGGGTTATTTTTGGTTGTTTTTTAACACAGTAGCAGGTCATGTAACACGACCTACCTTGTCATTGCCAGGTTTGCTGTTCTGCTAACCAGCTTGCCCTGGGCTGTCGATTGTTTACAAAAAGACACATTGTTTGTTCCTAATGTTTGTGTCAAAACACTGTTACCGTCTGGTGCAGATGGATGTCTCCCCGTGTCTCTCCTCCATTCCAGGGTGTGACTGGCTTGATTTCCTCACAATTCAAGCTCCTCAGGTCTGATCGGGGGAAGCATAAAGAGGAGTCATTCTGAAGCAGATTACAATAAAATTATGTTCCACTAGTTTCTGATAACAGCTACCCTGTCCTGACTGAGCATCCTTACTAGATGATCGCCATTAAAAAGCAAGAAGAACAAGATCTCAGATCAGATTTTTGCTCTGAAAGTAGGCAACAAACCAATGTACTTCCAGGCCAGTATTACCCACTGCTTGTCACCCTTAGCCTGTTTGAAATATTTTTATAGCGTGTGACTTCAATTTAACATATTTTCTAATTTCAAGTCTCAGACATTTGATCACGAGCCTATCATATTGGAACTCCAGTAGGAGCCAAACAATGGTACAACCCACATTATGTTTTTTTATGTTTTGTTTTTGAGTGTATTTTTAAAAGAGTTTCTGTTTTAAATGAGTTATAACCTTTAACCAACTGACTGAAATTGACCTGTATGAGATGACCTCTTTAATGAAGGAGTTCTATTTAAAAGCTTCAGATACTGTTCATTCGAAATTCTGCGCACAAATTCAGTACTTTGTGGAAAACCTTCGCAGGATTTGCATGACAACGAAAACATTAAAATTAAATTTGAGAACATGTTTTACTCCACTGGTTCAGCATTCCTCTACACATTCAACAACCATTATTGCTAGTGACCTCATAGATAACTCTTGAAATCAACAAGTCTAGACAGAAATCGCTTTTCAAGAAACTTCCAGTAACACTTGGTACAATACTTCACATGAGGCTGTTCTGTTTTGTTTTTTTGTTTTTTCTCAGACGTGATGAAACAGAAGTGGAGTTACTTTCTGACTAAGGCGTTTAATCTGGAGTTGAGAACAACATTTATCTAGGTTATAACCCTGCTGAACCTGAAATGCAGCTCAAATGCCTCTCAGAAACAGGTATATGGAATAAACTCTTGGGATTTCATGCTTTGCAGGGTCTAAGTCGGAAGCTTTTACATCTCTCAAAATGTTACAAAACTTAGACTCTTAGAGATAAAAAAAATGTTGTAAAGACCTCTAGTAAGCAATCGTATACTTTTGACTGTACTGATAGATGGAGCAAATGCTTACATAAATTACCTGGCTGTATCATAAAAGGCAATGGGACCTTCAGATTCTCAGAACCAAATTGCAGCAATAAAACAATCACCATGTAAGGTTTGCTGAAAATCACAAGTAGTCACAATAGAATAATGTGAGTAAATGTAAAAGTACAAATTTTACTTGTGCTGTTTTCTTTTAATTTGAAATTGTAAATTATTGTCATTATGAGGTGGTCTTGTAGTTTGCTTACTGATTTGGTGTTCACAGCCACAAAAATCTGACGATTTGCAATGGAAACTTGCTGTAATTGTATGCTTTTTTTATTTTAGAACATTTTCCATTAGGTGTTTAGTGGTTTAGTATTTCTACATACACAGCCAAACTGAGACATTACGATGATGTACTATGCTACTCTAATGGGCTCTAATAGAATATACATGTCTAGCTACTAAAAATATAAAGACACAGAGCCACTGTTTTACTCCACTGGTTCAGCTTATTTAGTAGCTAAAGACATAATAAATAATAGACTAAATATTTTATAATAACTAAAGAATAATAGTAGACAAATTGTCGTGTGCTGAGCAAGATGCGAGATCTAAATGATATATCTCTTACTTTTAAATGATCTCCCTTAACCTTTGAAGATAGTTTGCCATTATTTTTTTTCTAACAGAGCACTTCGCTCTCAAGACTGCAGGTTTACTGGTGATTCCTAGAATCTCTAAAAGTAGAATAGGAGGCAGCAACTCTCCTATGGATCCAGCTTCCAGCTTTTGTCTGCAAGGCTGACAACTTTCCTGTTTGATAAAGCTTATACAGTAGTTAGGAAGAGGTCGAGAAGACAGCCTAATCCAGTTGTGTGAAGAATTCAGCCTGGACAGACGGTCATCCTTTGCTTTAGAATAGAATAGAATGCCTTTTATTGTCATTATACACATTGAAGACCACTCCTTTCAGTGCTATAAATAAAATGCCAAAAAAAGTAAATACAGAAAATAAACAAAGTGTACAGATCCACAGCAAATAAACAATGTATAAGAATATGAAGTATATACAGAAATATATAACCATCTAAATAATTAGACAGTGGTGTTGAGATTTCACTTGTAAAAAAATATAATATAAACATAAAATATTGCACAGATATTGCCATAATGGCATTGTATTGCACAGAGATTAGGGTATTGCACAGTTAGAGTCCAGTTGAGTTCAGGGTGGTGACTGCTTTGCTTTGTCCTGGCCTTGATGCATCTGTAGGGCCTGCCAGAGGGCAGCAGGTAAAACAGTTCAAAGCCAGGGTGTGAGTTGTCCTTGATGATGTTTCTCACTCTGCTGATGCATCGGGAGATGTACATGTCCTTCTGGCTGGGGAGGGGGCAGCCGATGATTCTTTGTGCCACTTAGACTACCATCCGAAGCTTATTATACTGTGATGCAGTATGTCAGTAGGCTCTCGATGGATGAACGGTAGAAGGTCAACAGCAGGTTAGTGTGCAGGTTGTTCTTCCTGACCCTCAGGAAGTGAAGTCGCTGCTGAGCTCTCTTGATGACGCCTGTAACCTTCTCTGACCAAAAGAGATCAGCAGAGATGAGGACACCAAGGAACCTGAAGGTGTGGTGCCTCTCAACATGCTCGCCGTTGATGTAGAGAAAGGCTGGGTCGTTACTGTTTTTCCTGAAGTCAACGATGATCTCTTTAGTTTTCCTGGTGTTCAGTGTGAGGTTGTTCTGTGAACACGAGGCTGTCAGCTTCAGGACCTCCTCTCTGTAGGTTGCCTCCTCTCCGCCTGAGATGAGTGTAACCACGTTGGTGTCGTCAGCAAACTTGACGATGAAGCTGTTATTGTGGGCCGGGCTTGAGTCGTGGGTGTAGAGGCAGTACAGGATGGGGCTCAGCACACAGCCCTGTGGGGAGCCAGTGTTCAGTGTCCGGGTGGAGGAGAGATGGGGCCTAAGACACACAGTCTGGGGATGGTTGGTTAGGAAGTGCTTTATCCAGGAACATGTGAGAGGGGGGAGGCCCAGGGTGTGCAGTTTGGAAATTGGTATGTACGGGATATTTGTGTTAAAAGCTGAGCTCTAATCCACAAAAAGCATGCGGGCATAGATCTGCTGCTGCTCCAGGTGGCTCAGCACAGAGTGGGGAGCTACCACAATGGTGTATTTCTTGGATCTGTTTGCCCGGTATGCAAATTGGTGAGTGTCGAAAATGGGGGTGAGATGGTCTCTGATGTGTTGGATGACCAGCCTCCCAAAACACTACATGACTACCGGTGTGGGGGCAACAGGGCGGTAATCATTCAGGCTGGTGATTGTTGACTTCTTGGCACGGGGATGATTGTGGCTGTCTTTAGGTAGGGGAGATGACTGCTTGGGCCAGGTAAAGGTTGAAAATCCTGGTCACAATCAAGGTGAGCTGTTGGGCACACACTTTGATTACTTTTCCTGCTACTCCATCTGGTCCAGCAGCCTTCCTGGGGTTCACTGTCAAAAGAGGCCCCCATACCTCATGTTCCTGCACAGTGAATGTCGTCAAGCCGGAGAAGATTGGTGGTCCTGGGGTGTCTTGATGAAGGCAAAGAAACAGTCCAGTTCCTCTAGTAGTGACATGCTCAGGTATCCTTCTAACACATCATAGCCTCTGAAGTTTGTGATGTTATGGATCCCCTGCCACACCTCCCATGTGTTGTTGCTGGACAGATGGGACTTTTCTGACCTTATCTTCCTTTCTTCAGTTATAGATCCTCTAATTATTTATTAATGCTGTAAAACCTAAGCTTTAACACTTTTATGTGCATTTATTTCATAAAATAGCAAACCAGTCCTGTATTATCTCTTATTTATCAGTTTTTGATTTACTTAAAGAAAATTATCACAAGTTAGAGTAATTTAAAGGCTTAGTTAATCTGCTCTCAACTTTTTACATCAAGACCACCTTAGCTACAGGTATTCACACTTATTTCTGCCATTTCATGTTCTTGCAACAAACATCTTCTTTCTACATAAACCGGAATCAGGCTCCCCTGGATACACAATCACATAAATCACATTAAACAGCGCCAGGTCAGTGCTGGCCATCAGCCTTCTGTTATGCAATCAAACACTTTCTATAGCTTTGCATCGCAGTGCATAAGCAAGCAGAAAAATAATTGTACTTCTTACAACTGCTTACAATTCAGAGAGATAATGTTGGTTTTAGAGATTTGTGACAGCAACTGAATGGTTCTAATCAAGGGAAGGACACAAGTATGTTGGAGTTTCAGTGAGAGTGCTCTCAAAGTCAATCACCCTGAGCTTCTGTTCAATTAAACCAATCAGCTGGTTAAACTTTCTTTCTAACATGTGTCTTGGTGCAACTCTCCTAAGCAGGCTAATTGCTTTGCAGTACACTGAACCCCTTTGCAAGCTAGTAGCATCTAGCCGAGTATAAACTCTAACTGCTCAGAGAATAAATCGAAATTTGTAGGCTTGCCAGAAAGGAAAACTTGATGCTTTCTAAAAATCCTTTTTTTGTCAACAGCTTCTGGCTTCTTGTGTGCAAATGACTTTCTTTAGTCCTCTGCACTTCTGTTGTTTCACAAATAATTTTTAAAAATGCCTCTACACCCTTAAAAAACATTATTTGTTGCAAGCATTGTCTATACCATATTGACAGCGACAGTTCCCTGTCTATACGGTAGAGATGTGTTTTCAAATAAATTCAAATTTTATTAAGACAAATTACGTATCTCACAGGGAAAAATGTATAAAATATATTTTTAAAATTAAATGTATGCTGCAAATCAGGAAACGGAAGTGATTCCCCCCAATAGTTGCATTCTCTTTTAGCAGTATATTTTACCCACACTAAAATATAAAATAGTTCAGGAATAGTTTGAAGAGTTTTAAGTTCTGACATGCCCTCCATATTTCTCAAATCTCAACCTAGTTGGATATTTTAGAAATGGCCTATTCAAGCAAGCTCAATCCATGCTCAGCCTACCTCACAATTTACAAAACTTGCAGAATTTGTTTTGGATATCTTGGAGCTTAAAGTCACAGCACCTTTTCATGTGGTCTAGTCGAATCTATTTCTTAACAGATCAGGATGGTTTAGAAGGCAGAACTGGGACATGACTTGTTTTAAACACAGGAAATCATAATGTTATGACTGTCCAATCTAAAAAGACATTAATCTTTTTTTCCAATGTTTTTTTAAGTTTCTTCTCGATCCCTCCCACAACATTAAATATAATATATTTTACTATCCTCCCTAAATGTTTGGCTCTCTTCTCTGCCATCTACATCCCTTTGCTTTGAGACCCCCACTCCTCTTAAATCTACATCTTACATTCATTACCACGTGGCCTTGACTCAGTCTGCTGTCTCCCCTTCTGTGCTGTTCAATTACTCTGTCTTCCCAGGGCAAGCGCTGGTGTCAAGCTACTGTAATGACTTTCTGATTATCTGTCTTTATGTGATGAATGAGATGGAAATGTACCACCTCTGCCAAACGGAGCTGGCGTTGTGCCAGGCTGCCACACCACAGCCATGGAGGACAGCAGCAGAGAGAAGAAGGCAAAAGGACGCAAACGTGCAACAGAGACGCATTTATACATCTAGCGGAAACAATCAACAATAGGGATGTTTGAAAAGGTTGAGGTTAAGCTATAAAGACAAGACATGACAATTTTGAAGTCAAAACAGTCCTTTTAAACATGAAATCAATGTCTCTATTAGTTAGTTTTATTATCTTAAAAACAATTAGATACTAAATCAATCAGAACATGGCCTCAGTCTTTGGATGGATCTGGTAGAAGTTTGTCCTCCTAAATAAGGCACAAGGACAAAATTGCTGCCTGTTTTGCTATATAAATCAAGGCGACTTGCAAGAAGTAAAGTGATTGTTCATGCTTGACTTTGACCTTCTGAAACTCTCCTATTGATTTTCGTCCTTTTTACCATATGACTGTTGATGCTTGCTCTAATGTGCTGGAGCTAAAAAAAAAAGAAAGAAAAAGCTTGTGACATGGGCATGGTTAACCACAGGAGCAGGGAGGATGCCACCTGATACCGGCCAGGCGCCTGTAAAAACAGGCCTAGCTCCAAGAGCCCCCCCCACACACACCCCCAACACACACACACCCGCTCTGTCTCCAGTTCTATTATTCATCCCTCTTTCAAATGCCTTTTATGCTGCTCAATTACCCCTCTAGCAGCCCAGTGTGGACACTGTAATGACATTCTGATTATCAGTCAGTAAATGAGAAATGAAATGAGTGTGATGCCATGCCAGGGGAAGAATGGAAAGCTTTTTAAAAAACGAAGCCGATGGAGGAGGGGAAATGGCTGAGCGAAGACAGAGTGATGAGAGCAGAACGCCGGTGATCATTGACAAGGAGATCAAAAAAATAAAATAAGAGGAAACATTTTTTAACACGCAAATCGTATGAAATTACACTTTTGAATTTAATTGCCCTCCATCCAAAGCTTTAACGGTTCCAAAAGAACTTTAATGTTTTCAAACAATCATCCTGGAAGAAAGAAGCTGTGGCGTTATTTAAAGTACGTTCAATCACTTGGAGAGCTTAGATAGCAGGTATTCTATTCAAAAGCTGGCTTAGTAGGCTGAATCGCAGAAATTCTCCTCCTCACAGCTTACTATGTGACCATCAAATAGAGGCACAGAAGAATCAAGAATCAGTTTATTTTTACAGCGCCAATTTTACAACAGATGTCGTCTCAAGGCACTTTATAAGAAAATCAATTAAAATCAAAGATACATCATAAACAAATCAATTTGGAAAAGTTTCCAGTTTAAGGAAACCCAGCAGATTGCATCGAGTCATTGACTTGCAGCATTCACTCTTCTGGAATCAGCAGACTGAAACAATGCCTTGTGTTGTCATTGACTTTACAGCAATCCCTCATACTGAGCATGCATGTAGTGACAGTGGAGAGGAAAACATCCCCTTTAACAGGAAGAAACCTCCAGCAGAACCTGGACCACTACAAGCATCCATCTGCCACGACCAATTTGGGGTTTGAAGAGACAGAAAACTAAATCAGATGCACAGGATACTGAAAAAAAAAGAGTTTATAGCAGCAGTTGTAGAGCATCACTGGAAGCATCTCAGCCCATGTTCTCATCCAAGAAGCTGTCTCAGCTAACAGAACGCCAGACCAGGAGAGAAGAACACTAAGAGAAAAAAAAGGGTTAACAAGGATGAAATAACCATAACATAGCAGGTTGGACAAAGGAAGAAAGTAGCAGAGAGAGAAGTGGTCAGATTGTCCTCCAGCAGTCTAACCCTATAGCAGCATAACTATAAAAAAACTTAAATAACTTAAATCTATAGAGTGAGACATGGATAAGGTAGAGCATAGGAGAACCGTCTGTCAAGACTGAGTTCCTCCCCAACCGGATTAGGCTGTCTTCTCTACCTCTTCCTAACTATAAACTTTATCAAAAAGGAGGTTTTTAAGCCTAGATTTAGACAGGGTGTCTGCCTCATGGACTAAAGCTGGTTCCACAGGAGAGGAGCATGATAACTAAAAGATCTGCCTCCCATCCTACTTTTAGAGATTGTAGGAACCACCAGTAAACCAGCAGTCTGAGAGCGAAGTGCTCTGTTAGGGACATAAGGAGTGATCAGATCTCTGATATACGATGGAGCTTGATTAGTGAGGGCTTCATATGTCAAAAGAAGAATCTTGAAATCTATTCTAAGTTTGACAGGGAGCCAATGAAGGGAAGCAAAAATTGGAGAGATATGATCTCTCTTTTTAAGTTTCATCAGAACTCTTGCTGCAGTGTTTTGGACCAACTGCTTTTAACTGCATTTTGGGAACCTCCCCCTAATAAAGAGTTAAATAGTCCAGCGTTGAAGTAACAAATGCATGGACTAGTTTTTCAGCATCTGTCCTAGAGAGAATATTTCTATTTTTTGCTATATTCCTAAGGTGAAATAAATAAATCTTACAGACCTGTTTCATATGGGACTTGAAAGACATTTCCAGGATCAAAAATAATACCAACGTTCTTTACATTGTCACCAGACGCCAACCTGATGCTATCAAGGTCAAGTGGTTGACTAAGCAATTTGTTTCTTACAGGTTCTGGTCCAAAGATAACAACTTCTGTCTTTTCAGAGTTCAAGAGCAGAAAGTTTAAAGTCAGCCACATTTTAATGTTATTTAGACATGCCTGTAAACTACCAAACTGACTGGATTCATCAGGATTTATCGATAAATACAATTGCGTATCAACAGCATACCAGTGGAAATTAACACCATGCTGTCTGATGATTTTAGGGAGTATGTATATAGTAAATAGAATTGGGCCAAGTAAAGAACCCTGTGGTATTCCACAAGTAACCTTACAATCCGGAGATTTGTCATTTAGATGGACAAACTGGGATCTATCAGACAAATGCGATTTAAACCAGCTTCGTGCTGTTACCTTGATCCCCACAGTGTGTTCGTGCCTTTCTATGAGGATATTGTGATTGACTGTGTCAAAAGCCGCACTGAGATCTAACAGAACTAGAATAGACATGAGTCCATTGTCTGAGGCCATGAGAATATTATTTGTGACTTTAAGGAGAGCTGTCTCAGTGCTATGATGAGCTCTGAAACCTGACTGAAATTCTTCAAATACGCCATTATTCCTTAAATGCTCTCTCAGTTGATTAGCAACAACATTTTCAAGGATTTTAGATAAAAAAGGAAGTTTAGATATGGGTCTGTAATTTATTAAGTCTTCTTGATCAAGAGAAGGTTTCTTAAGTAGGGGTTTTATTACAGCTACCTTAAGAGCCTCTGGTACAGCCATTCACTAATGACAAATTAAACATATCCAAAATGGGGGTTACAATAATAGGAAATACTTCTTTAAACAATTTTGTCGGGATTGGATCCAACATAGATGAAGAAAATATTTTTGAAAGCTCAGAATGATCAACTGGAACAAAACACTCAGGCTCCAGAGCCACATTCAGTGCCTCATTGCTTACTGAGGTATTAGTTATGTTTGATACGATGCCATCATCTTTAGTTTTAATAGATTCAATTGTATCAATAAAGAATTCCATAAAGTCATTACAGCTAAGAGCTGGGGGAATGGATGATATAACAGAGTTTTTGTTTCTCGTAGGTTTAGCAACTGTAATAAAAAGAAACCTAGGATTGTTCTTATTCTCCTTTATTAATAAAGTAAAATATGCAGATCTAGCTTGCCGAAGGGTCCTTTTATACAGAAGCACGCTGTTTTTCCAGGATAAATAGGACTCCTCTAAAAGCTCTGAAGTTCTGAACTAAACCAGGGGGCCAAAATCCTATGAGTAATTACTTTCGTTTTTATGGGGGCTACGTCGTCTAATGTAGTACGCAATGAGGACGTAATACTATGAACAAAAGCATAAATTTGTGTAGGGCATGAAATTAATTTTCTGATGCTAACCCTACTGAAGAAGTTAAAGGTGTAATGGATTCTTTAAAGGCTGCAACAGCATTGTCTCATAAATACCTACTATAAAGACATTTTCTTTCAGATTTTAAGTACTCAGTGAAAAATAACTCAAAAGTTATCAAAAAAATGGTCAGAAAGGAGAGCGTTATGAGGCAGTGCTATAACTTTTTCACACTCAATGCCATAAGTCAGGACAAGGTCTAAAGTGTGACCAAGAGAGTGGGTAGGTGTTTAGATTTTTTTTAGTGAAGCCAATTGAGTCTAAAATGGAAGTAAAGGCTACATTTAGGCTGTCATTTTTGGTGTCCACATGAATGTTAAAATCTCCCACTATAATGATTTTATCAGTGTTTAACACTAGTTCAGATAAAAAATCTGAAATCTGATCTATAAATTCAGAGTAAGGACCTGGCGGACGATACAAAAAATTTAAAAACAGAAGTGGTTTAATTATTTTAGAGGTTGGATGAGGAAGGCTAAGGGTTAAATGTTCAAAAGAACTGTAACTATCAGTCGGCCTGGGATTAATTAATAAATCTGATTGAATGCTTCCTACTCATCCAGTTCTCCCAGTAATCAAGGAATGTGAAAGTTTGAAAAATTAGAGGGAGTTGATTCGTTGATACTAACATAATTCTCTTGCTGCAGCCAGGTTTCTGTGAGACAAAGCAAATCAATTTGATTATCAAGAATTAAGTCATTAATTAATAAGGATTAGAGGAGAGCGATCTTATGTTTAACAAGCCACACTTAATAGTTGTACATTTTTGTTTAATCTGAGTTGTTTTTATCTTTCTGAGATTTTCAGGATTAGCTCTTTTAAATTGATCTTTAATCTATTTGGTTTTGGGCGGGGGCAGGACACCTTCTCAATGGGATGTTGGGTAGATAACTCTGGTGAAGCCCCAGAGAGGAGTTCTAAACTACAACTCTGCTTCCTTGTCTGGACCCTGGTTTTTCAGTAATTTGGGGAGTTAATAAATTTGGTCATATTTCTAGAAAGAAGAGCTGCTCTGTCCAAAGTGGGATGGATGCCGTCTCTCCGGATCAGAACAGGTTTTCCCCAAAAGGTTTTCCAATAAGCAATGTAACCCACACCGTTTTCTGGACACCACCTAGATAACCAGCGATTGAATGACAACATGCGACTAAACATGTAGTCACTAGTCAGATCAGGCAAGGGACCAGATAAAACTACAGAGTCCGACATTGTTTTTGCAAACTCACACACCGAAGCAACAATAATTTTAGTGACCTCCGATTGGCGTAACCAGGTGTCATTACCGACAGGGTGAATAACAATCTTACTGCATTTACGATTATCCTTAGACACCAGTTTGAGGTATGATTTTATGTCGCCTGTTCTGGCCCCTGGCAAACATTTGACTATGGTTGCTGGTTTCTCTAAAGCAACGTTTCTGACTATGGAGCTGCCAATTACCAGAGTCTGTTTCTCAGTGGGTGTATCGCTGAGTGGGGAAAATCGATTTGAAACGTTAACAGGTTGGTGGTGAGCCCTAGGCTGGGTTCTGGGACTATGCTTTCTGCATACAGTCACCCAGCCTGGCTGCTTTCTTAGCTGCATGGGAACTGCTGGAGGACCACTAGGACAGCCTGTTGGCTCCATGCTAGCTATCTGTGGGTGTTTCAACAGCTGCTACGGTGGTACGTATTGACGTCACTTCCTGTTGTTGCACCGTGCGTCTGTTAGCGTCTGTTAGCGTCTGTTAGCTCCGTGCTCTCACTTATTACTCCGAATTCTCTGTACTGATTCGTTTCTAGCTAATTCTAAACACACCTTCACGTTAATCACACATTTCTGTTGCTCTGTTCTGTTTTCTTAATCAACAATCGCATAAAAAAAGGAACCCTACACAATAAAATAATGAAACATATGCACAACTTGAACACAGAATACAGGGTCCAAGTTTTCTAAAAGAAATTAATACAAATAAACCTAAGTTTAATAAGAAATTAATGTTGCGTAAGGTAAATTAAAGGTCAGAGATGTTTACAATAATCCAATTGTGCTCCGTAAAAACAGATATTTCTCATAAATGCTGGCTTTGTTGCATTGGGGGGAAAAAAAACAGGAAGGAGCCTCATTATTCTTCAAAGACTGTCATTTTGAACTCCACAACAACCTTCAATGAATCGCTTCCAGGGGATGAAATAGGAAATGGTAAAATTAGGCTGTATTATATTTTGCCTTAGAACAGTGAAAAACAGGAACCAAATGCAGAGTGGAGGTAGGAGGATAAAAAATAAAATTGATTTACTTAATAAGATAAAAAAGTCTTACAAACATCTAAATCCAGGGAAAACCACAAGGACCAGGAGGCATGCTGGAGGTGACAGTCAGATCCACCTGGAGGATATTTAACATGTAAAGTTAATTACTGAACAAAAAGCAGGTGGTTGATTAGAAAACTGCAAGCAGCTGTACTGGAGGGCAAGTAGCTGAGGAAATGGGAGAAATGGCTGTTAAAACACATTCCCTATGTGTTCTAACAGCCATTTCTCCCATTTCCTCAAGAAGCAGAATATTTGCAAGACACAAAACCGTATCTAACGAAACTAGTCTTTTGTGTAGAAATAGGGAATAATTTAAAGAAAGTGAATTAATTATTCATAAACATTATCTGGTTGTCTTAAAATTTAAGTAAGGTAATAAAGTTAAGTATTGCAAACCTCATGACATATATATGTTAAGTTAATTGCTGATCTTAAATTGCCCTTAGGAATGGATTGTGTGGGTATCTGTCCTTTGTGGAACTGCTTGAGACTGCCACCGTTCACCCAACAATCTTCCAAGAATGAAGCCAATGCACAAGTGCGGCTCAGTAAATGTCAGTGTCACCCTAAAGTTGATTTATTTTAGCAATTGTCATGAAGGGAAGCTTGTATTGATCTTTTACACAGTGATATATTCATGGATTGTATCTAAATATGTATGTAAATCTTGATGACAATCAACCATCCATTTTCTGTACACCCTTGTCCATATTGGGGTCGGGTTGGTCTGCCGGCGCCTATGTCCAGCTAACAACGGACGAGAGGCAGGGGCACACCCTGGACAGGTCGCCAGTCCATCGCAGGGCAACACAGAGACATATAGGACGAACAACCACTCATACACACACTCACACCTAAGGACACTGAAGTTCTCAATAAGACAAACAGTCATGATTTTGGACTCTGGGAGGAAGCCGGAGTACCCGGAGAGAACCCACGCATGCACAGGCTTATAAAGGCTTATAAATGGAGAGGTCTTTTATCTCAAACCAAGAACTGAGGTATCCAATTACTCGACACCGGATTCTCCAGCTGCAATTGATGATCGGTTAAGGTTCAAATCAACAAACTTATTTCACTCCAGAAATTGTGGCGATTGTGGCCATACAATTGACTGCACTATCATGGAAAAGACCGCTGATTGAAATTGACCTGTAGTCACTGATATCAAAGCCATATTAAGCAGATGATAAATAACATGGCAGTTGACAGTTAGTATCTGAGCACATTTTTAGAAAGTAAGGTGGAAGAAATAAGTGTATTAATTTATTATAGCCATCATTTTTATCCTTTATTATTTGGTGTGCCTTCTAGAAAAAGAAACATCAAAAGTATCTTACTTGCACTGAGCAGAAGAGGTGTTAGGCTCATTATTTGTCAAATTTGGAAATCAAAGTCCAAAAGTGGAGAGTGATATTTTCAGAGTCAGTGATAGTTCGTGCAGCCATACATCTTCTGTTGTTGATAGAATATGATTAATCAAGTCTCATTCTGGTTATGATATGAGGGAGGAATGTGACAACTCTGGTACACAATTAAGGCTGCCTTATATACCTTTATATGTTAATTTAAAAGAGTTTAATTAATTACTGGTTAAACTTTGATAGGAAATGCAGTTAACGTTCTGAGGGGGTTAATTATGCAGTGCGGCTTTAATTTCCCACCTTACCATCAGTATTGCCATTTACCCCGTCTCCAAAACATATGGGTCAGAGGGATATCACATTATCCTGTCAAGTTGTCTTGTGAAGATCACAGGCTTTGTGTGGAAAGTGACTTGCACAAGTTTCCAGACTCATTCTGTACATATGCACTTTTTATAAATGAGCCTATTTGTAACTACCCAAACAACAAAAAGTAACGATTTGTGGCTTAATGTTTACAGAATGATTAATCTAATCCAAAATTTACTTGTTTAGTAATTCACCCTAGCATTAATTTTTTATTATTTTTCTCCAAGTGTACTTTTTGGTAGAACTTCATGTTAGATAAAACTCACATAAACTTTTTTCAGAAGGCAATTGTAACATGCTCAGCTATACACACAGTCTAACCCTGTCATGCTAAATCAAACTAGAAAGGTGTTAGCAGAGTTACCTAAACAGGCCTGCCCCCCCCCCCCCCCCCCCCCCCTTTTTTTTTTTAGCTCAGCAGATTTTAGAGCGTTTAAACTGTTAAAGTGCTTTTTGAGTTACAATCCTGTAAATGTGTGTGGGTTTCTGGCTCAGATGAGCAGAAAGTTCTCCATCCATTCTGCCTTTTATAGCTCCATGAAATGCCTTTTGAGTACCAATTACCTAAAGTTGTTCTTGTCCACGTTTACCTGGCAATAAAATGAATCCGCAAGCCATTTATGTGTTCATTAGATCAGCAATCTAACTGGCCCACTAAACTACAGTCACTTCATCCCAAAGTCTTACTCATTTCATTCTAATCAACAGCAATGCTCTGCTGGCCCGGACTGCTGTTTAATAGGATATTAACATCCTGATCAATCACCTTAATTGATATTTTTTCGGCATTAATGCTCTCAAACTCTAACAGATGTAATTGTCAGATAGGGATTGGAACCCCCATCGGCAGTAATTGGGCCATTATAGATGCAAGCATGACTGAGAGATTTAGAATGCCAATGATACTGAAGATGAATGGGGCCGGGGCCTTTGTGGGTGGATCTGTATATCACTCATGCTTGGGTACCAGAGGATTTCCTGTTGAAGAGATAGCACTTGATGTGATTTTAACAACTCTGCCTATGCATGCTTAAATACACCTGAGAGCAGATGTGTAATGTAACTTCTCTTGAGGGTTTCAGCAATTCAACTGAAAATTTTCCCTGTGTGCTACTGGTAATTATGCCATATGGTGTCTCGTGTTGGCCGCACTTGAGTTTTGTGTCACACTATTAGAGTCAGGAGCCAAGGAATGACTGCTGTGTCTTCATTTATCCTGGCTAACTTCTGCAGCTCCCAGAAAGACTACTTTAACAAAAGCCTGCTGATGCTTGCACAATTGTCACAACTCACTTAGTCGCCACACGTTTGTACTCCTGTGCACAGTAGGAGGAAGGGGACCAATTGTTTGCAAAATATCGTTCTTTCTTTCACGGCTGAGTAATTTGAAGGTAGTGTAGGTCAATTATTACCCTTTTTTGAGTTTATGAAGAAACATTTCCTAAAGCGATATAGAGTAGCTGAAGCTTGGTTGGAAAACCGTTTTGAGGTAAACATGATATTTTTTGTACATTAATTGGGATTATTTCTATACATGAAAACTATTAATTGCAACCACATTGATTTTTGTTAGTTTTGATACATATAAACCATGAAACAGCATTTTTGGGGAAATAGGACAAAAAAGGACTTTTAGTTATAGTTAGGAATAGGAAATAATGTAATCATTTCTAATAATAATAATAATTTTAATAATAATAATAATAAAGATATTGCTTAAATACGTTAATTCATTTTTTATAGGAAAACATGTGTTAATCATTTTGCGTTTTGCTCTAACCTAGCCGCACATTATTTACATTTTGTTACTGCAGGAGTCACAGTTTATAACCACCCAACATTGTCTATATCCAAATGTTGTTCCAAGGTCACAGGGGGGCTGGTTTATGTCTTCAGGGGTTAGTAGGTAAGAGGGGAGGCATACAATGAACAGACTGGAAGTCTATCACAGGGAAACATAGAGACACGCAGGACAAACAACTACACAACCTGATTACAAAATTGCCAAAAAAACAAACTATGCAAGCAGGCACTTAAACACAAAGTAATCAGAACTTGTGTCTAAGAATGACTTAGGGCTGGAGTGGTTAACTTCAATAACAAGTTTGATAGCCCTAAGCACTTGTGCCTGGTCCTGATTGGTTGTTTTTTGTATTGGTGTAGTATCTGTCTATTATTACAAAGAAAGAAATAAACTTCATTTTTACATTGGCTGTATCACTTTCATATAGAGGAACATCATACTTAATTTAACTAAACTGAAATTAATCTGTTTAGCACCGACATAAACCAGGGTATTTATACAGAAAAATTACCCACAGAACAACATCCAAACAGTGAGTGCAAACTTGGCTTTTTTCTCTGCAAAAAGCACAAGAAAATTGTAGTAATCGTTTTTGGATCTGGTGGATGAGAATCTTTATGTCTTAACCATAAAACTGATGGGCAAGGGATAGGTCATGACTGACCCCAAAGGAACACTAAGGCAAGAGATGTGTGGCAGAAGATGAAGAATGGCGATTCAAACTACTGGGCATTTTTCTATATTTAGAAGTTAAATCCTGCTTAAAAGTAAACAAAACTGTCTTTGTTCCTTAGAAGACAGAAATACTGATTGTATATGTTGTATGGCCACAAGAATGTTACCTTGAGTTAACAATTTTACCTTCAATCCTACTGCAGACTTGCTTTTTGGTTTGATAGCTTTTGACATGACATTTCCATTGAGTAGTAAAGTATCATTACACCAAGGTGGCTTGTGGGAACCCATCACAATCTCTCTGTGTTTCTGCTTTTAGGGATTGCTTATATTCAAGTAACAAATGAGTAGAGAAAAGAAAGCGGTGCTGACAATTTCCATACCACTGCAGTCAGGTCAGAGTGTCTGGTACCTTGATCGGCAGATCAAACTGCATCATTGCTGCAGGAGAGTCTTTATGTCTGCCATAGAGATTTTAGAATCCAACTTATTTATGCAAGTGCAGAGTTACTCTTTGCCATCAAAACCATTTGAAGCTAATATTATTATGAACAGTTTAGTGTTTAAACGCACAATTGCTTTAGACTAAGAAAGGATTCAAATTAATAAAGTAAAAAACAAGTATTGTTGATTATGCTTGTCATTTAAAAGAAGCAGCGACAGGTAGGGTTAAACCTGCTTGGTATCACAGTTCCCAAAACAGAATGTAATAATTGTACATGTTCCTTAATTAGTGCAATTTAATGTTTGAAAGAGGAAAAGTGTGCATTTTGGCAATCAGTATTTCTGTATTCTTATAAATTAGCAAATTATGCTCTTCATATATTTTCCTCAAAGTTGATCACACATGAAAAATTGGGACATCTGACCATTTTAGAATTATCAATTAAATAGCATTTTTTTTTTATATTTAGAAGTTGTACTTACTTGAAAAAAAATGCTTTGTATAATATCAGTGGGATTTCAACTAAAAGTATACTTGCTTCTTAGAAATATTTTTAGTGATGCGGTTTTGTGCTACATGTGCTACACCGAGTGCAGTCGTTACAGCAGAAACAAGAGATCGGGAGTTCAAGTTCGTTTTCCTTTTGATTGATCACATCTTCAAAATAGGTCGCTCAAACGCAAGCTGTATCAATTTGACCAGGACATTCCCAATAAATACTGAAATCAGGCTTTTACTTGTGTAGCTAACACAGAAGGTAAACCTTTGTAAGCATTTTCTTTCTTTTCTTTTTTTCTTTAGAACTTGGGAAATTTTGGTTTTAATTAAAATCTAATAGAGCATTTAATCGTTTTTACAAAACACGTTGATCTGCAGTCCTTTGACATATGAAAAATAAATTTATGATAAATTGGGTAATGCATCATGGACATTAATTTTCTCTTTAACTCTGTGCTGGAATGTTGATCAAGCTAATAAAAAATGTAATAGCTTTAGACTAATTTTTTGGAAATTGCCCTTGCAAAAACTGAAAATGTTCCTAGAATTGGATAAAGTATGGTCACATCTAAATTCTTTAATATGTACATAATAATTGATGAATGATTGTTTTTTGTATTTTGGGGTTTTTTTATGCTGCCTTTAGAAATCATCTAACAATTTCTTTTTGTGGAAAAAATAAAAGAAATAGTTTTAGCTGTGATCCAGAATCATAGCATGAACATTGAATACGCAATCATAGGCCCATTTATAATAATGAGGTAAAAGTACAGAATATAAAATAAAACAAAATATTCGATAAAAAAAGGGAATCTGTTCATGAAAAATATGACGGTGAAATTTTTTTTGATCGGCTATCACGGAATGAATCATCTTGATTGTGTTTAAGACAGGCAAACACTCTTTTATACTGTGTCATGGAAAAAGCCATAATGAAGATAAAGCTGGCTCTAATTGCTGGCTGATTGCATGAAGAATGTTGCAGATTTTACCCACTTGGGGTTATAAGGAGGGAAGATATGGTACCTTTCAAAGGTAGCCAACTAAAAACTTTGCAGAAATTAGTTGTACTCTGATTGTATCTGATAGACTAACACAACTTTTATTTGACCCTTAATGTGAAAAAAAAGTTAAAAAAAATAAAAGGTTATAGTTTTCCTTTCCGTTTTCCAACTAAACATCTGGAAAGTGTGGTGTAAATTTAATTGGTCGGAAGGTGTACCTCATCCGTCATCTCAAATCTGTTTCCAGCGTCAAACTTTTTTTTTTTTTTGCTCCATTATTGCAGCTCCGATTTTCTTGTCTTTCCCTACTAAAAAGTATTCTCACAGCCTTATGATGCTACCATCTTTTACCGTACGAAAAGTGTAAGTGTTTTTCCAAAAGTAGGGTTTTATGTTAGCTATGTATCTTAAATATATCTGACCAAAGTATTTTCAAATTGCAAAAACTACATACATTTGACTTCGGAAACCTAATTTTAACATCTGATGCCCTTTGAAGTTAATTCTTGACACAACCGAACAAATACAGACAACTAATCTTCAATTCACTGTTTGTCAATCTCCATTATTACAATAACAACAACGTTTTACTGTAGAAAACAAGACTGTGCTGCATTCTCCCACAGATGTCAATCGACAACTGTCATAGTCAGTTAGAATACAATGACGTGTCTGGATGTTTCTTAAGACAATTATTAAAGTTTTTTGTTTTTTACAAAACAGAGAATGACAACAGTGCTTCTTTTTTTCTAAAGTATTTTCAGTGTCAGGCACCAAGTAAAACGTTTGACCAACCTCACGCCCCTTTGTCAGCACTGAAAACTTTGAGAGAATACAACTACGATAAAACGTTTATCTGACTTAGGGCATTCTTTTGAAGACATTCAGATCGCTGTCTGACTTTGCACATTTGTCTTCGGCATTGAATACATCAGCGGTTCATCTTGATAATAAAAAGGGCTATGTGAGCGGATTTAGTGAAATAACCTTTTGTGAATACAATCTGAAGTGCAGTGTGAAGGTGAGGTTGTAAATGAAAAGTAGAGGGAGTGATCATATCACCTCACATTTTATGAGTGAAAGAGTTGCATTTGTGGCACTGACCTTTGCCTCATAAGATGTGTTGTTTGACCTTTGCAGTTGCTGTCTCGCAAAAGTATTCCTACACGCTGAAGGATTTTACATCTTGTCATGTTATGAACACAATGCTCAGTGTATTATACCAAGTTTGGTGTGCATTTGTATTTATTCCAGCTTGATGCAAAACTGTTTTACTACCTTTTGCTGCATTTCATTTAAATATTGCGTATACATATACCTATATTTTCGAAGTGAACTTAAATTGTGTTTTGTACTTTAAAATATACTTAAACTCAACTTTTAAATAGTTGCTATATAGTTAATGCACTTGGGTATTTTAAAATAAAACACCTTTAAATATATTAAATGTAACTTAAGATATATTACATACTCAACTCAAAGAAACGGTTAATTATATTTTAAGACTAACATAAATCAATCCATCCATCTATTAACCAACATGAAGTTCTTTATAGATAGTCAAGAAAAGACCCTTGTTACTACTATTCTATTTAAAAAAAATATATGTAATAATTCAGGATTTAATTATTACAACAACAACTTTATAACTTAATTTAAACTGTCGGCCTCACCTTCTAAAAGAAGATTAAGAAAACGTCTTCTGAATTTCCTATGACATTAAAATGAATGTTTTAACGGTAAGTTTTGAATCAAAATCAGTGTATTCTTGTGATATCCGAGTCTTCCTGCTCCCGTTTTTGAGTCCAAATCCAGCCTTCACCAGTTTTAATCAACTCTCTCATTCTCCATCAAACAAACTCCTCTACATAGAAGATGCCGTCGTAAGAAATCATCAGCAGAACCAGCATCCGAGGCCCTGCAGCAACCACAGATTAAAACTGCGCTGGCAATCCTGCCAGGCAGAGCAGTGCAACAGTCCTCAGCTATAGCAGTAGTGGGGCAGACCAAGAACAAGCAACGGAGCGCCAGCCAGTTACTGAGGCTGCGCTGGTGATTCTGCCAGCCGGAGCAGCAATACAGTCGGCTAGAGCAAAGAATCTCAAGCTCCAACCAGAGTACGCTGGAGAGGATCGCCAGTTTCCTGAAGCCTCAGAGTTTCAGCTTCCTGGAGGAGTTACAGATCTCCAGCTTCAACAGGAGCAGCTGCTGACCAAGATTGAGAAAGAACACTCCACACACCCAGTTTATAGTGTCAAATTATCGGAACCTTCCTTACAAATCAGTCCAGCAAAGTTAATACAATCTTCCAAAGATGAGCATTCTTCAATAGCTTCCCTGCCTTCACTTCCAGCCCAATGTTTCAAGAAGGTTGCTGAATCACCTTAGTTAAAAGGAGCAGAAGCCCTCCAGGTATCCATTCATCTGCCAGCTCAGCCTCCCGCACCTACCTATGAACTCCTGGTGGAAGAGGATCTCCAGCTCCCCACATAGCCAGCTGGGAAAGAGCTCCAGCTCCCCGCAGCCGCATCTGAGCTACTGCCCCTTGAGATGCTCAGCTCCAGTCGTCTGAGGTGCCAACAGCCAGGCTGTACGAAGCATCAGTGGTTCGACCGGCCTCTAGCTCCTGCATTTCCAGAGGGGGTCCTGGGCGACCCGCCTCTAGCTCTTGCGTTTCCGGCGGGGGTCCAGTGCGACCCGCCACTAGCTCCTACGAGGGTTTGTGGCCTTCATCGAGGGTCGCCGCCGCCACTCTGTCGCTGCCGCCGCTGCCTGCTGCACCGCCACATCAGCAACCTCCGCCGAGGACTCTATGCCATCAGCAACCTCCGTCAAGAACTCTAGGCCATCAGCGACCTCCGCCGAGGACTCTACGCCATCAGCAACCTCTGCCAAGGATTCCACGCAGTCAAAGACCTCCGCCGAGGACTCTACGCCGTCATCAACCTCTGCCAAGGATTCCACGCCGTCAGCGATCTCCGCCGAGGATTCTATGCCGTCAGCAACCTCCGCTGAGGATTCCACGCCGTCAAAGACCTCCGCCAAGGACTTCACGCCGTCAGCGATCTCCTCCGAGGATTCTATGCTGTCAACGACCTCCGCAGAGGACTCTCCGCCATCAGCGGTCTCCTGAGAATTTCTCCTGTCTCCTGCTTTCACCGGCCACAAAGACTATGGTCCGGCGAAGACGACCTTCCACTGTTGGGACTACGCTTTGGCAGCATCTTTCCTGGCAGTCTCCAAGTCTTCGCGGTTTCTCTTGTCGTCCTGCCGGGCGCACTCCAAGTCTTCGTGGTTCCTGTCATCGTCCTGTTGGGCGACCTCCAAGTCTTCGTGATTCCTATCGTCGTCCTGTCGGACGACCTCCAGATCTTCATGGGTACTGCCGATTTTATGAGCGGTCTCTTAGTCTTCGAGGTTCCTGTCGTCGTCCTTCCGGACGACCTCTAAGCCTTCGTGGATCCTGTCGTCGTCCTGTCGGACGACCTCCAGAGCCTCGTACCTCCTGTCGTCCTCCAGAGCTTCGTGCCTCCTGTCGTCCTCCAGAGCTTCGTGCCTCCTGTAGTTCTCCAGAGCTTCATGCTTCCTGTCGTCCTCCAGAGTTCGTGCTTTCTGAGGTCCTCCAGAGCTTCGTGACTTCCATCGTCCTTCGGGATGTCCTCCAGAGTTTCTTGACTTCCGTCGTCCTTCGCGAGGTCTTCCAGAGCTTCGTGACTTCTGTCGTCCTTCGGGTCGTCCTACAGGGATTAGGGACTTCCGTCGTCCTTCGAGACGTCCTCCAGAACCTAGGGACTTCCGTCGTCTTTCGGGACGTCATACAGAGGTCCGGGACTTCCATCGTCTTTCGGGACGTCCTCCAGAGCTCCGGGACTCCTGCTGTCCCCTTGGACGACCTCCGTCTCTGGGTTGACTCTGTCGTCCTCCGGGATGGGCTTCGGTGGACTCTGTTGTCCTCAGGGACGGCCTTCAGTGGACTCTGTCTTCTTGATTTTTTTTTGTTTTTGTTTTTGTTTTTATGCTTTTGGCTAATGTCTCAAGGTCACCCACTTATGCTGGGTTTTTTTTGTTAGTTAATTTTGTTGTTTTTTGTCTTTTTTTGGCCATAGTCCCTAGGCCTCCCTATGTTCTTGCATCAGAGTTGTTTTATGATCATTTTGTGTCTTTGTTTTTGGCTCTCCTTACGAGACTTTCCGCCGCCCAGGCGTTCTGGGTCGTTTTTCATTTGTTAGTGTTTAGTATGTTTTTTTTTTTGTTAGTTTTGGCCCTCTTGAGGCCAACCCACCTCCTCCCACCCAGTTCTGGAATGTGTTTTCTTGTTTTTCTGACGTCTAGTATCCGCCCTTGAGGGGGGTGGGGGGTCTGTGTTTTGGTCGCTGGTTAGTTTGCTGTAGTTGTGTGATTAACTTGGTTATGAAGTTATTGTTTTCCTTATGTTATTTCCTTTTCTGGTGAGTCTACTTAGATGTTATTTTGTGGTTAATCTTCCTTTTGTGTATTCCCCTGCTCTCTCTACTCCTCAGCTTATTTCCCCCCTTTAACCTTTTACACCTGTTTTCACTCAATCATCTAATTAGTCTCTGGTTCCATCTTTCACCCTCCTAGCATTTAAGCCCGGCTTTTCTCTCCACTCAATGCTCGATCATCAACGTTAGGTTCTTCCCTGCTCCATGTCCTTGTCGTCGTCCTCCTTGTTACCTCCAGTGTTCCTTCTGAGTTCCTCGTTGTCTCCAGTCTGCCGTTCTCTGTTCTGCTCCTTATCTCGTGCCACGCCAGCATCCGATCTCTATGTTCTGTAGGTTTTCTAGGATCCTGTATTCATCATCCAAAACCTGCAATAAAATCCTCATCTCATTCTACGTGATCTCCATCTTCTGCATCTGGGTCCATATCAACACAGCGTTTCATGACAAATAGATTGACTACAACTAAAGTTTCCCATACTTTATATAACAGTGTGGACAAAGCTGCAACTTGATATAGGATCAATGTTATCCCCACCCACTTACAAACCCTCTTCTAAGGTTATAAGAGATAGTTACGAATATTATTAGTTGCAAATGGTAGTTATAATCTAATGTATGTTCAATGATCTTCATGTTGTGTTAAAATGCCTTCCACTTTTTTTTGTACAGTATTATTTTTGCAGTACTATTGGTTAAATTTAATGGTGTTAAAGTAATTGCTGAGAAAATATATGTGAAGGTATACTGCATTAAGAATAAATCCATATATGATGAATGTCTTGTTTTGTTGTTTGAAGAGATCTTTAATCCCTAAATAAAAGTACTTTTAAGTACGTGGTAATTACAATTTAATTATGTTGCCGTACCCAAGATAGCACAATAATAATCAGTCTTTGTTTAACCCACTCAAAGTGTAATTGTTATACAAACAGTGTTTATTTCATATACTATATTATATAGTATATTTATAAAGGGTATTTATGCAAATATGATTTTTTAACAATATATTTTTAATATACTTACAATCAGCATTATAGAGTTATGCTTGTACAATTATCACACAAAATGATTTTGTACAAAAGTTAAGTTGGTTGTCAGTTTAAACTACCTGACTTTTCCCAGATTTGTCTTAAAAAAGTTAAGACATCTTTAAATAATTCTGAGGTTTCCGTCTCACGTAAATATGTAGTTTCATGTCGACTCATTCAGCACGATGCCGCAAACTTTTCCAAATTCTTAATTAGGGGGAAAATCAAGCCAAACATTGTTTATTGTGTCCTTCGCTTTAAATTAGATTATGATTTTTTTGTTCTAAAAACATTTGAAAAATCAGGAACACTTTCCTTTTCCTTTCTCAATTATTCATTGCTTGGTTTTGCGCTACAACACAAAATCAAGACAAAATAAACTTTTCTTGCAACATGACGAAATGTGTAAAAGTTTGCATGGCTGAAACGGACATTTAGTTCACAAAAAAAAACTTTACTTTGTCTTATTATGTGTTTTTACGCAGGCCAAAGCACAGTAACATGTAAGAGTTTCTTGAAAATCTGAAGAAGTTGTCCTTCAAGTGAATTAACGGTGCATCGAAGAACTCTATTTTTCATGTGAATAGGACAGTGAAGTGGTTAGATGGACCATCCGAATGGAAAGAAACTGTGAGTGGGATTCTAAGAGGCCAAATGGAACCCTCTTCAGCCAATTAGAGTCCTGGAGGGTGCAGCACAGTTAATCCCCATGGTAACACACATGAAGAGCAGTGTGCTCTGTATGCCCTCCTGCTTTATTTCCATCACAATCTTTTCATGGGGAAATGTACTTCATGGTCTCCAGCTACTCTTACAAAAATGGCGCTCCACAAAAAAACATATCCTCACTCATGGATGAAGATGCTTTCAAAGGTAGACGAATTAGTGCAGAACAGCATCACTCGAAAACGACCGGAAATAGCATTTTCCGGATGAAACAACAAAGAGATGCACCAGTGAGAAGACATTATTTACCTCTTTTCTAGCTTAATATGTTTTCACCAACTTGTAACATGTGCCTTGTCTGTAGAGTGGAAGAAAGCCATGATTCAAAAAGGCATTAGCACATGCATCAAAATGAGTCAGGTCCATTAGCATGATTCTGGTAACATGATGATACACAAGACATAGCATGAAAATGTATGTATTGTTCTTTTTTAAATCTAAAAACAAGCAAAGTTTACAAATTTTATATCATGTCCATTCCAACAACTCAAGTAAATATAACAACCCTTCTGTCGGTAAGATATGCTGGCTGACCAATCATCTTGTATGATACAGTGAAGAAATGGAATCTTTTTCAATTAGCCTTTATTATTCTGTTGTCAAATGCTCCATCACATCTATTATAAGAATATATTTGCACAGAAGAATGTTGAACAACGGTACATGTGATCTTTATAGAAACATTATCATTTAACATTACCGGAGTTGTTAGAAATAATATTTATTGTCTGACTAAAGTTTAAACTTTGTGGTGAAATAATTCTTAAAAAGAATAATTTAATTAAGAAGTCCTTACTGATTTTGATAATTGTCCACAGTATATTGTCTTGATCAATTGATATAGTT
>JAVLVB010001238.1:465699-504193 GCA_032876305.1 Orestias chungarensis
GAAATACTCATCATTGTACGTCCTTGGTTATCAGTATCAACTCAGCGTCCCTTTGTGTTGTTGTTTATGACTCTACCATATTTGTCTTTTTATTATTAGCATTGGGCATCAGGTTGACTTTTTTCTTCTTTCTAGCATGTTTTTATTGTGTAAAGATATTTTGTTTTGACCTACAAACTTCACAAAAGTTATGACAATAAAGACACTTTTAAAATGCCATTGAGAAAACAAAAATGATCTGAACGACAAGTAAACTTTTATATATATATATATATATATATATATATATATATATAAAAAACGGTAGAAGTATATATTTTTTTGTCTTTCAATTCAGAAATTTAAATTTATAATAACAAAATAAATATACTATGTTATGATAATGGATTACAGATAATGAATTAGGAAACTACATTATCAATTATTATCATATTATAGTTATTATCAATTCCAAAAAGGACATTTTAAACAGAAATGCCACACTTCTACAAAGAAAGTTAATCTTAATACAGTCATTACTTTAATTTACCTCCTTTTCCATAAATAACAGCATCAATATGCAGCAATTTGTCTTTTAAAACAATGATGTTAAAACGTTTTACTCGGTTAAGAAAGGAAGCTACTCATAACAGGTTTTTGTTCTGTTTAATGTCGCCTGCAAATTGTAATGTAAACCCTTATTTCCCCAAACCATGAAATGGCAATAAGCCTGATGTGTATGTAGCACCAAGGGACATTTCACAGGTTTGCTTTAGAAGGACAGAGTAAGACTCATACAGAATGATAGCTTTATTAACCTACCAACTACTAGTTTTGAACCTTTGGGCTACAAATGACTCCATTATCAGGACCAGTTAAGGGGAATCCATATCTCAAAAAAATCTACAAGGGATTAAAGCCGTGGTATATGTCATATCCATCACATTCTAATAGCATAGCAACTCCAATTTTGCAACTCCAATCTCTCTGTGTGGCACAGTGGTTTTTGCAGATGTTAAAACCCTTATCAAAATAATGACATGCTCCCCCGTATAATAGTATCTGTGTGTACATCTGTGTTCATGCTTTTCTGTGCGCACACATGTACTAATCAGTGCAGATAAATGACAACACCATGGCATAAAAGACAATTATATCCACTGCTTCCCCTCAGCAAAATTTACCTGCAGCGAATGTGCACTTTTAGGGTAGCCTTGGGCGATGCAGCCGTTGGAGCAAGAGACAGAAATGATGTGCGACAGATGGAAAACAAGACAGGTGTGTGACTGAAAATGTTGTACTTGAAAGTCAGCAGTATCGGGGGAAAAATATGCCATTGGCTATCGAATAGTTTTCACCTTTCATCCAAAAGGGCATTGCTGTTCTAACAGACAGGCGAAGTTTCCGATTTATAGTGTGCAGTTGGGAGATTTACCGACCCAGTTATCATCCATTCGTATGGACGGCATACTCACTGTTTGGGTGACACTTTTCAAAAGGGGGCCGAATGTTTGCAAAGCCACCTGGGGAGAAAGGTAAAGAGGCTATTGTAAGAGAATAAGACAGACCCAAGGCCTTCTCTTCTGTTTAATGTTGGTTTTGCACTGCCCCCTTAAACTGTCTGTCTTCTCTGTCCAGGGAGTGTACACTGTTCTCTGACTGCCCTTTATCTTTCAAATGTAGGTGGACAGCTGAGTCTTGAATAAATCCTGAAGAGTGCTGGAGAGCTATAATAGTCGCAGTGCAATCTTTTGGAGTAGGCTGGTGTTGAAAGTGCCAAAAATGAAAATCAAAAACAGAGCTTGATTTAAACTGAGGACATCTGTAAAGTTGAGGTCAAAAACTGAAAGACAGATGTGGCTTATGCAGTTAGAGTGGCCACTTTTGCACTGTTTTTAAAAGCAATGCTCCTCAGATGTGCTGCTAAGCACTGACAACCTTGAACTTGAACAGTGTACTAAAATTAAACCAAGCAAGTGCAGTTGCTTACCAAGATTTTGGTGTGTGACAACGCAGTGATGGGAGGACAGAAGGTGTGCCATTCACATGTCAGATCAAAGCTTCCTGAGAGGGATGAAAAGATTGTGGCCTTGATCATGAATCCGAAGCCGAAGCATGTGCTTACATATGCATACTGCAGATAACAAAGCAACTACACTGCATCTGGGCTTTTCATCTATGTGATGGCGAAACTAAGTATTTTAAAGAATGCAACAGACACTTTTAAAACTGATAGTTTTGGCAATATAGTAATTTGGTAATTTAGCAACCATGTTGTCGTTTTAGTTAATCTAAACCGATTTTCATGAGTTTAGATTTTCAAAGAAAGCATATGCCCTAAAAAAAAAAAAAAAATTATACCCAGGGATGTTCCCAGGTTGTAAAGCATATTAACGCAACACTAAGTAACTTTTTAACTTTCATAAAATATTTTCATAACTTTAGTGATTATACGTCGATTTACAGCTTGTTGAATGAAACCTCTCTCATGGCCTGAGGTGGGCCGTATCGTTTTAACTGGCACCAAGCAACTTTTGAGGAGGGTGGCAGGAACCCTGCCACACAAAACAATTACCAATGTGCTTATTGCTTTACGGCACACGTCTCTTCCCCTATTTCTTATTTTCGAGATCATCACATGACATTGTTTCACCACAATTAGATTCATTACCTCATTGTTATTTGTCCGTCACACAGCTACTAGAAACAGACCTGAACTTCAATCCAACTGTAGGCGACCATGAGATCTTCCTTCAGGAAAAACACTACCGCTTCTGTCCACTGGTGGCCAAAATCGACTAAAATTGAGATGTCTCTACTGTTGCATTAAAAACCGTTTTTAGTCATTACATTGTTTAGAGTGCGTTTTAAAAAAGTATATATTTTGTGTGTTCACCTGCCTCATTTAACAATGCAAACTGTTCTATTTATTGCACTTAGTTTTTTTGTTTGTTTGTTTTTTCACAATATTCTTTATTTTTCTACTGGATTTAAAAATCAGATTGCAATAAATGTATCCTAATGCAGACACAATTATCTAATCCAGCAGATGTTAGCACTTTTTAAATGTTTTTTTCAGAAGTAGTAAGATACAAATATGTTAATGTTATTTCAATTAAGCAAAAAATAAAAGTAACAAATTATGGTACAATAATAAACTGTATTATTGATAATCCATGGTCAAAATGATCTATGATGAAAGTCTATAAAGTTTACCTTTTACGTTGTAAAATTTTTTTACAATACTTTATATCCTTTACAATAAAAGCTTTTATTGGAACTCAACTTTTAATTTATAAAAATCTGAACAGCAGAACAATCTGACATATTGTCTAAAAGAAAAAGAAAGTCATGCTTAATTAAATTAGTAAATCCGAGAGGTAAAAAAAGGTACTAACTACAAAAGGATTTTGTTTACAAAAGTAATTTATTAGAGCATTGCAGTAAGCAACTTTTGTTTCTATTACCATTTTTTAACAAATTGTATTTTTTTTAAATTGCTTAACAAAAAACAACTCTTTGCAAATTGAAGAAAGTGCCTCCTTTCCCAGTAGGCTTTCGTATTGCCCTGTTTAAATTCAGGGAAACAATATCAACACAGAGAGATGGTAATTGCTCCGTATAGCTGTTTTAGAAACAGATTGCCTTTGTCTCAAGATTCAGAATTAGACAAAATTAGGCTTTTACTCCCACCACTCCCAAATTTCTTATGATAACAATGATTAGTATTATTATTTTAACAAATTAACATAAACCGTTTATTGTGGTTTTTATTTGTGCTGCAAACATGAATGTCCACTTTATTGTCTTGATTTACTTATATCTCCAACAGTGTTTTAAACTATCTCTGAAATAGTAAACAATATCAGGTGGTTCCTTTGTATCTTGGCATGTTGAAGATGATGGTGTTGCCACCTGCTAGCCTGCCAAGCACATGTAAATGATTTGGAATAGCTTTGTGCTCCGTCATCTAGATAGGTATACCCTTCCCATATATTCTTTTTAAATATAAATATAAACAATCAACAAGTTTAACTTGAAATATTGGAGAATTAAAAAAAAAACGTATGTGTATAAAGTTGTAAATGCAGCTACTACTTTGCTAAAAGGCAGAAAGAATGCTTTATCCCTGAAATGTTTCACAGTTGCATGATGGTAATAAACAAAATGATAGGATGAAAAAGGATAAAGCCAAAAGGTAATAATCTAAAACATCCAAAAAAGATATTTGCTCCTTCAGTGTTCAAACTGATCCCATGAGACAGACAAATGCCACACCAGTTGCTCCTAGGAGATAATGAGCCACTGAGTGCTGAGTGAGATGTTTGCGGGGCCAGAGGGCTGGGATTGGACTTGCTTCACTGGCTCTGTATGGAGAGGGCCCGGGCTCAGCTCTAAATTAGTGCGCCCTCTGGATCAATGTGGGCTGTAATTAGCTGCTATTGATCCCAGACAGATCAGCCACTACAGTAGGCCACAGCCAAGCAACCCTCCACGTCCATCAAGCTCCCTCCCCAAGGCGCAGCAGTGTAGCCTGAGATCGCTATGAGAGCAAACAAATAATATCAGCCGGCACACTCAGCTCCTGGTAAGTGCACTAAACATATGCTTTTGCATTTCAGGATTCACTTACATATTCCATTATCTGACAGTACAGTTGGTCTTTGCAAGTCACTGTTTTATCTTGCAACCCATTAATCTACAAAGATCTTAAGGCTCAGCCAAAAAAAAAAATATTTAAATTATTGAGCCAAATCTCTGATTCGTTTTCCGCAGCATCCACCATGTATCAACCGTCATCAGTTGCCACAACTACACACAACAACCGAAAGATGATTTTAATGCAATCTGGCATTTGAAAAAAGAAAAATTCAATCTTCTCCAAAATGATGACAATCAAGACTTTTGTAAATATCTCATCAAAGTGAAGGAAGTGATTTTGCTCTTTTCACTATGCTAATCATTTTGGCACTCATTAGAAATTTGATAGGTGTCTTTTTTTTTTTGTACTTCATTCGCTGGGTGGTGTGAAGTGATTGTCAACAACAAGCCTGCATGTTCAACTGCAACTCAGTCTCTTCAGATTACTCATTTAACTCATATTCTTTTCTATTTCATCCTGAAATAATTTGTAATCACAAAAATATATATGTCTAGTTCATCATTAGAATGGGGCTGCTTGTCAGAGATATGATTCTGAATTATGAAAGCCATTTAACAAATGCATTTCAAACAAAGGCATAGGATCAAAATTACACTCTTAACATTGTAGTTTCTCCATCTGAAGGCCTTATTCTTTCACACCTAATAGAAAGTTAAATTTATCCTGAGATGAGAAATGCTCACCCTCACATGGGTTTCCAGCGCATTCTTCGGAGAGCAGTAATGATGCAATTAAAGATTCAAACTTGTCAGTTTTGTTAGGAGGGAGTTTATGGACAACATCTTCAATTTTTCAGGGACATGCTGTCTTGCGGAGTGTATAATTAACAGTGTTGACCTTTCCTTCACAACGTTATCTTTATTTAGAAATGCTACCAGGGAAAGATGATCCTTCCTGGTAGGTGGTGAAGAGAGTGGGGAGGGGGGGGAGTAAAGTCAGGCCCCAGAAGAAAATCAGTGGGAGGGAAATAATGACTGTGAATTTCCTCAATTATCTAGGTCATCAGATATGTAAGAAGGTAAAGTTAAAACAGTCTGTGCGAGAGGTTTCATCAGCTGTTGTTTACAACGATTGCACCATTTCGACGTGATGTTTTATTTAAAAGCAATCTAGGGGTTTGACCAACTTCAATGTTGACCAGGTATAATTGCCTTTGCCTCGGTCCAGTCCTTGCAGCAAACTTATTGGACTACTAGAATATCCAATTTTGCTCACTCCAAGTGTCCTTTTTGCTGCAGTCTGGCTTGGTTAGATTCAATATTGGGGTGATGTTTGCAATTCTAGGCCCAAATGAATCTCCCAGCACAAGCCGATCTGTGAAAAGATGTTTTCAGAGATTGAAGGGAACCCAGGTGGAAGAGTAGTGCAGTAGTGAGTGGGAGCAATTTGCACTCTGCTGGTTAAACCAAACCTTTTTTGAAATATAAAAGAAAATAAATTTAAATCAGCCAAGAAAGGGGTTGATAAAAGTATTAAAAACATCTTTAGAATTGGTAGGTCAAGGGAAATGTAAAGGCTGGCTCTGTTTTTCTATGTTTTGTAGGAGTTATGCTGATTAAAAAGATTTAACAGGCTTGAAAGACCAATGGCAAATTGGAATTTTACTTGGAGCTGCTAAAAGTTCTTGAATGTTCACAGTTAGAAGCTAGCCTAAGCAGATGGTCCCTAAGCTCAATATATACATTAAAGTAGCTGCCCTGAATGTAAAGCATCGTGGAAATTGTACGTGTAAATGTATAAATATCCCATGTTTGTTAATGTACATGTGGTTATATATGGGAGGGACTTGACCCTATCTTTTTCTTTAAAATATATTTTTCCTTTTTTTTTTTTTTTTTTTTTGCATTTGTTTAATAACACCTGAGTTAACAAACATTCTGTTGCCCAACGGCTGCATGGTGTGTGTGTTTGGGGGATGAGAGGGGAGATGAAGAAGAGCTTCTAACTGCAAACAAAGGGTCAAAAACTTTGTAAGATTTGCTAAGCCTAACCTTGAGGCTAGACAACAGGCCATGTGGCTTTGAGATCCTCGCTGTAAAGCAATATGTTTGTGTGCTTGGGATAGAAGGAGAAAGAGACAAACGGAAAGCGAGAGGAAGTTGACCAATCTCATCTCAGAACTGGTTATTCAAAACTTTTATCTGGGTGCAGTCAGCTTCTACACACTGCTACATTTCACCATATGCTGCCAACAGCTGTTTAGAGCTACAATTGGGTTACCAATATAAAAAAACAACATTAACCAACACCTGAACAATATCTAAATAATTTCAAATAAAACTTTGTAGTTTGTTAATATGCCTTCACGGATCTGAAGGTTTTATAGCCTATACTTTGAAGGTTTAAAAAGTCCTCTTTGACCTGTGAAGCAGATCAAGCAGTTGTCATGCACATGTGTCTTTTCATCTGCTGCTAGCCGCAAAGATGTCAAATCATATCAGTACTGGGTTTATACTAATTGTGAGGTCATAATTACGGCCTTGAGCATTATAAATGCTTCTATTTCTGCATAAGTCCTGCAAAAAGTCCTGTCCTCTGCAGAAATAGACAGATGACTCAGTCTTTTGGTGTATCAGAAATGCTCAAGGATCTGTGAACAGAGTGCTGCTGAAAAACTCTTCTTATCCTAAATGTGAACTAAATAAATAAAACGATTGTACATTTAAAAAACAGGGTTATTACAAAAAAAAAGAGGACCTGTTCGAGGAGTTTAAATACCTCAGTGTTCACCTGGACAACAAGCTGGGCTGGAATTGTAAAAGGGAAGCCACTTAGAAGAGGGGACGAGAGCTTGAATCCGTCAAGGTCTGCTAAATATCATCTTCTGGCGTAGCCGAGCTGGGGACTTTACCTGATAAAGGCGGTGGCTTGTGTTCTTGTGACTACTGAAAACCACTGGAGATGATAGTGCAAAGAATGATCCTTCATAATAACAAGAAAATTATGATCAACCTGTAGCATCCTGTTCATGTGCTGTCCAACAAGTGTGTCTTCAGAAAACACTGTAATACAGACAGGTACAGGAGATCTGTTACTCCCACAGCCATCAGCATCTATAACACATCTTTAAAGAACCTTGGAAAATGAGTTACAGCCAGATTAATTTTCCCCCTGGGAAGATAAATATGTATAAAATAAAAACAAAACAAAAAAATATATATGTATATATATGAAAATGTAATTGTTTGAACATTAAAAATCTTGACAACACTGGCATTAATACAACGGGTTTTCACTATAACATAAAGTTGATATTGATGCAGATCAGTGCTCGCTTGACAAAACATCTTGTGTAAAGCAACTGATTAAGTTCTATTGTATATTTGCTAGGGGTAAGCACTTTGGCTAGTTCTGTTATAATCATGTACTTGCTAAGACGGACCTTAAAATACAGAGGACTGTACGACACATATAAAGATTTTAATCCAATGGAGGTTTGAAGATTTACTTCTTTTTCATCTGGAAGGGCGCAGGATCTACAAACTATGACTTCTGAATTGCAATGAGACCGAACAATGGGGTTACATACTGCTGGTAATATTTTAGCTGCTGATGAACTTATAACAAAACAGCACCTCAAAAATCCAGAATTCACATTTATAATCCGAATTATAAGCATTCTATGTTTTGTGTGGATTCAGTTTTTCTTTTACTTTCTGCTTTTCTCAAGGTACTTTCCAGTATAATACGACACATCATGTGAAATAACAGATGCCACAATACGATATTAAAGTATCACAGAGTAAGGCATTGTAAGTTAAGAGACGCAAAATATAAGACAGTTACTTGTGAACAGACATTTCAATAGATTCCACACTGACGAGAGCGGTAGCAGGCTATAGCTCTTATTATGAAGGCAGCCTTGGGATGACACAGCTGTCATGATAGCTACGGAAATGGCTGTGCTCCACTTGTTATGATTATAACTGTGACACTTTTGTTTCAAATGCTTTAACACTATACACACAGTGGCAGTTTATGCCCAAGGATGGTTTTGCTGACTGAGTTTTAATGCCAGTTATCTCCTATAGAGTGCTGATAACACATCTGCAGTGGAAACACCACAGGTTTAAATTGCAGCTGTTGTAGCTGCACAGAGTGAAGTGTAACACCATAATATAGAGAAAGCCTGTCACATCCCAATAATCTATGGCAGAGATTCATTAATTTATACTCAAGGTTTGTATCAAATATCAAACTGGGCAAAATCAAAATGGGACACATTTGTTTTTTTTGGGTTTTTTTACCTTTTATTTGCTATAATAGGTTTTAATTAATTCCTTGAAGGACAGAATGATGTAAAATGAATACAATACATTTTTATATGGATTGGTAAGATGGCAAAGCACCCGAAGAGAGGTTAAGAATTTATTTCAAAGGAGTACAAAAGTAGACTACTACAAGGTAATATAAAATCTAATGCAAGGTCTTGCAAAATTGCCAGTGAAAAGAAAAATTAGCACCAGAAGATGCATGTGCAGTGACCTTTCTCTTGCTCCAGAGAAACTGGCAGTTATGGCAAATCAAAGACTGTGTGTGTTGGTGAAATTATATTTCTACAACAACAAAATCTTCCTCAAGAAAATGTAAAGTTTCCTACCTGGATAAATTATAGGAAATTTAGTGTACACCTAAACACTAAAAGTCACCTGCTTTAAGATATGGAAAGATACACATTGTGACGCCAAGAAAACCTTTAATTAATTTTATTTGGTTTTTAATATGATTATTTAACTTTGTAGAATCACATTTTGCCCCAATAAAAGATGAATTTAGGATATTTCTCTTTACAAAATATATCTAACTCTGACTGTGTGAAAATAGATCCATAATTGTATTGAAAATAGGCCTGTACTTTCACTAGGCCATTCCAGCACATGAATATCCTCTAATGAATCATTGTACCCTTGGCATTCTTGGATGATCACCTTATATTTATCCTTACATCAACTGTAAAAAGCCTTTTTTCCCCTACAAATGAAACATAGTATGATCCCATAGTATGATACTAACATCACACCAAGTTTGACCAATTGGATGGTTTTTTACGGCTGTTGTGTAATAGATGATATGATGTCTATTGCCACAGGTAACCTGTTCTTTATTTAAGCCATCAGGTTATATTTGTTTTTAATATCTCCAGAAAAATGCTCTTTAAAAGATATGTCCTAAATAAAATTGCTGTTTACACCAATGGATTGGTTCCTGCTGCTGTTATATGAAATTCTGATTTTGTGGCACGAAAAACGTATAGTTATATTTTGAAAGGGTTGTTGTATTTGACCTGTGGATTTCTGCAGTATTCAAAGTTAAAATCAAACTCTTGGAGTTATCCTTGGAGTTATGCCCAAACCTTTCAGGTGATAGAAAACTTCTCTGTTAACTCTTCAGTGATTTGGATAATTTTTCAGAATTTCCCGTTTTTCAAAAAATTTTACCAACTTTACTAGCCTCCTGCATTCCTTATCCTCTAAGATGCTGTTTGAGCAGTAATCCTCTGTAACGAATGCTGCAGCCTGGTTGCTTTTCAAAGAGTTAAAGTTAGCATGTTACACCTCTTTTCACTGAACTCCATTGGCGTCTCTTAGCTGCTCGCATCAAATTGAAATCACTAATGCTGGCATATAGAGTATTTGACGGATCTGTGTCCATTTACCTCAACACACTCTTAAAGAATGTGTCAAAACCCACACGCTCTGTTCCTCCAGGAACACCAACTCTGACTGCGGTAGATTATATTTTGTGGAATTGCAGTTAATGGAGCTAAACACAAATTGCCCACCACACATTTTGTTTATCTTTAATTATGAAAAATATCACATAGAAACTGTTTTGGTCTATTGCATTAAACTGTAATAAAATACCATACAATTTGGGGTTGTAATCTGAAAAAGTGAAAGTGGTATCAACACTTTCACCATGCACTATTTTGAGGAATTTGCTCCTTTCTTATTTTGTAAGAGTCATATTACTGTCATTCAAATGGCTCTGCTTGGATGACTGTGTTGAGTGTGTTTGGGATTCTGACTGTGTTGCATCCTGCTGTGTCCGCTTGAGTCAGTGCTCAGACTCAGAGATGTGTCAGTGGCTCCGATGCGGCTTGTCAGGCATGCTGTAGCTTCCGGCCAGCTTGGTCCAGCCAGCCACAACTCTATCGCACTCCTGGGACCGTCCAGAGACAGCCATCACCATCCTGGTCTCTCTCTGTCTCTCATCCTCTCATCACCCGTCTTCTTGTCCCTCAATCCACACCATTGGAGTGTGAACATCAGGATTAGGTAAATGACAGGAGGAATCCAAAGTTGACTAGCCAAATGTCCTTTGGGTATGTCTTCAATTTTGATATGTGGACTTTGGGAAGACAGCCCCCCTATTACTATCATCTACTCTTTTCAATTCTTCTATTCTGGTCCTTCATGCTGGAGAAGTGTGTTACAGCTTAGAGGTTGCATTAGTTGAATCAATTTCAATCACTTTTACCGTCGACTGCATCAGCAAACAAAAGGGTTTTTTCGCAGCATGAGGCCAATCAGCACGATTCTCAACATCAAGACCAGGAAATGGAAACACGCCAGATTGACTCATCTCAAAATGTCATTACCCCCAAAGAGCAGGCTGTCAAAATGAATTGATACTTCCGTGCATTATATTATAATTTGGATTCTCTAGTCTATAAGGTGTGCTTAAAAAAAAATCATTAGTTGTTTGATTTATATTTACTTCAACTCATTTGTCCATTAACCTAATCTTGTTTAGCTGACTAGTTTGAGGAACTTACTGAAACTTAAAGAAGAAAGCAGAAGTAATATTTTCTTAGCATTCTGGTTCATCTTTCACACTCTCAACATATTTAGGCTGGTTGGTTGAATTCTTTTCTGATCAATTGAATTTGCTTTATGTTTTCTTTTTCCCCCACTATTCTACTTTTGAACGTCTGTTTTCCTTAATAAATAAACAGTCATTTAAGTTTCATTTTCATGTCTGCATTATAGTCCATTCTCAACACCCATTACAAAAAAATAACGAGTTTCCTAATTTGTTCATGACTTGATATTTTTAGCAAAAGAAAAATATTAATTTCTCTTTATTATCGTTTATGTTGATTATTTCATTTCTAAAAGATGTCCTGCTCATTTAAAATTATTTAACGTATTGCATAAATTAATTTCCCTTTGGAACACTGGTTTAAAGCATGACAAAGGAGCAATATGAGTCCACACTAAAATGCAATATAATTTCTAATGCAATGTTTTTGCAAACAAACGACTCATCTCAAATGACTCATCAGTCTTTTTGAATAGAAATATAAGAATCAGAAGATTCTTTTATATTTTCTTTATTTTTTCATCAATGCAATATTTGACTGCTTTCCTGCATACATGCAATTATGACTAAGATACAAATAATTTAAAATATGAATGGGTATGGATTTATGTTTTTTATGAAACATCACATCAGGCTAACAGCGAAATTCTCATAACAGTGTGCTGCATCCCACCATCTACTCAATTTAAGTATCTCCTTCACAAAGCATGTATGGGTAATGATGTACCGCTGCTCCCGCAACCTAGAAGTTACCTCTGACAAACACATGACAAAGAGTCACAAATGTGATAGGGAAAAAAATTCAAATTGCTGCAGAGTTTAGTAGATGAAAAATCGAGGCAGCCTTGTGCTTATTAGCGAAAGGATGTAATTTTAATTAGGGATCTAGGTGTGTTGGTTTGAAATGGAGATGTAACGTGTTGTAGTGCGATGTAGTGTGTTGATTGTCGACATGCATAATAACCAGGCAAAAAAGAATTTAACACCAGTAAGAGCAACATCTTATGTGACCATTGTTTCTGACCTCTTCTATATTTTTGGGTTAGGATTTAACACAAAATATGCAAAATGTACATTTTATACAGCTTCAATCCTAAGCAGGGAATGTTGGTCACTGTGTTTTGGTTATTAGCTGGGAAAGTAGATCTAAATCAAGGAGAACAAGTCTGGGATTTGTCTGAGTGGAGTGTTTGAGCATGAATGTGCTGCTGATAAATCTCTTGACAGTATGTGATGCAATAATGTTGAAATTTCAATGGAACATTTCCGTCATCTCGTCGAGTTTCAAAGAACGTCGCCTTGCTTACGTTTTAGGACATCCCGAGGTCTTTGGAAAACATTGTCGTATATCACATCAAACGGCTTCTGACGTCAAACCATAGACAAAAAAGCATCAGCTTTCATTACAAAAGGGCATCAGACTTTCATGCAAAAGGGATCAGAATAAAAAGTCTTAGGAAAAAAATGCCATCAGACTGAAAGGTCTGCGAAAGAAGAATTTCATACTAGTAATTCTCAGAACAAAACACTATCTTGGATGAAAGGGCTTCAGAGAGGTGACACTTTTCAAAGACTGAATCCTTCGAAGAGACATTTGAAGGTGGGCCAAAGCTGGTCTATGCGATCGACGAAAGCTGGATCCTCTGCGTGAAAGAAGTGGGCAGCTGGAATATTCCCCGCCGTTACCTCGTAGTGTGTCACCTAGCATTTACGATGCTGCTAAACACAAGCTGGTCAAAAAATGTTCCCTGCTGAGTTTTCAAATAGTTTAACCCTTAAAAAGATACATAAGTTGTACCATTACCGGGTAATGTGTCCACTTTCTTGTACTATCTTGCATTAACAGCTGTTAAATCAATTAGCCTTTGCCGTTATTGGACGATGTAGTGGACAATCAGAGAAACCATCCGAAAAACAGTTTCTGCAGAACCCTTTGTATAATGTTGCAGCACACCATCCAACACTGTCAAAGACTTCTTGTTTCTTTTGTTTAAAGAAACTGACCAGTTAGATGTCGCTCACGTTAGGGATATTTCAAGCTGTAAAAGATGTATTGTTTGATGTTAGCTTTATTTATTTTTTAAAGAATAAATGAAGTAATGACTTTACCATTTGTTTATTCAGGTGATTCATAAGAAAACAATCAAACCACAAACTAACAACTATAACAATATAATTTACTAAAACGTTTAATTTATAAGAGCTATTTTTGAATTTAATCTTTCCTAAATTGAAAATCAATCTCTTTATCCTGTTCCAACTTTCCTGGGCTCTCCTCTACGTCTCTGTATCGTCCGATGTCTGCTCTGATCAGGTCACTCACCTCATCCTCGTTGTCCCTTACCCTGTTTGTCCCTGTTGAAGGTGGCTGACTTCCTTCCTCATTTTCTGTTTCATGCTTTTCCTTTTGCTCACCCGCTGCTGCAATTGGGCCTGGAGTTTCCTCAAGGATAGAGCTCATTAGGACAGAATGACTAGTGGAAGGCTTTTGTCTCAACACCTGATCTATGAGGACAAACCATAGAAAATGGAAGAAGTGGCCTTCCCTCTGACTCACTCTCCTGACCCTGGATATTTTCAATTCTAAATATCACAAAAAAATCACAGCTGAAAAAAAAAGAGCTAAACAAAAACTGTTTTGGATGAACCTTTGAACATTGAGCCTTGTTCGCATCACTGTGATGTAACGGACCTTCAATTGAGTAGTTCGAAGGATGCAGCCACTGAAGAAGGCCTCTCTCCGAGAGACTTTTATCTGTGACCATATAGGCTGATGCTGTTTTTTCTTAGACTTTTTGAGTCTGTTTTTTCCCCCCCGAGAACTTTCACTCTGACCTCATCTTTTCTGACACTTTTTTTAAAGGTTAGAAGTCTGATAGCTTTTCGTAATTTGTTGTCTATGGTCAGACTTTTCTTTGGATTATTTCCGGAGACTTCAGACTTTCCTAAAATCTCCACCATACTCCCTCCATTGAAAGCTTGTTTTCATCAAAGATCTTTTCAACATACATATGAAGTATTTGTAATAATGCAGTAACAATATATTGAACATGTGTTGCCTTGCACATATTGAGAGGGGAATTCCTTGCCTATTTTCCTTTGCCGAATAGTTCAAAACCTATAAGACTGTATAGAGTTGGCAAGATTTAAATTTTGATTTTGACTAAGGGCTTGTAACATATAAATTTTCTTTGATCAAATTCATTTCTAGTTCCTGGATTTATTCCCCTGTATTTATCTCTATCCATCTTCAAATTAACTCTGAGCCACTCCTATTTACAAGAAAACTTGTTACCATGGCATAATGCTGTCATTAAGTGTGGTTGTTGAAAATCAAATGAAAGCAAGACATTAAAAGCAACATAACTGCTTTAATAAATTTTGCAGCTAGAATAAAAACAGAGCAGGACTTGAAACTATTGTAGAAAGAAACCTATCAGACTACAAACACTAAAAAAAACACTTATGAATCATTACAAATATTTTCTTTGAGTAAAAAGTTAAGGGGGTTGATCCATATTTCCTTTCTGCAACATACTGCAAGTTTGCAAGAATACTTAAATTGTCTAAAAGTTTTTAATTACATCTTGATATGCGTCTTGTGTTGCATAAACTTCTGAGTCCTGTGTGTTTTTGAATGCAGTACTTTACGTATAACGCGCCGCCGTCAAATCTGCTGACGAGATGTGGTGCAATAATGCTGAAATCTCAATGGAATACTTTGTTCATCATGCTAAATTCCGTACCATAAATAGCAGTACCCCAAGAGCAAAAGAAAAACACATATATTAAACATTTGGTACTTCTGATACAGCACATGATAATATGCATATTAAGTTATTTTGTGAATTTAAAAAAAGAAAATTGAAAAGCATCTCATATGTTAAACATCTGTCTCTTTATCACAAGATGGCATCACTACTGATGTGTAATGTAATTAAAATCTAAAGTATAATTTGGCAATTACCTGTCTAATGGGGCGTTTATCAACTCTCATTCTCCAAGCTGTCAGTTTTTGTTGGATGGCTCATCGAGAGGCGAGCAGATGTATATGAAATTGCTCCCAGTGTACAACAGACAAGAGATTGCTCATTGACACAAACCTGAGTCCTCAAACCTGACAACTGCAGATGCATTTGCTTTCACCATCTCTGGTGCTCACAATCAAAGTTGGATAGGAGAATATTCAGACATTTCTGAAATTGAAGTTTATTATTTTTACATAGTAACAGGCCAGACCACTGCCTACTCTGGCACTCTGACATCAAAGGTAAGTCTAGGGCACCCAAAGATGCAGGAGCATCGCCTGGAACATAAAACAATCCATATTCAGTTATGCAGTGATGTGGGCGTAAGGTTACCTTTTTTTTCCATCACCGGTGACACCTGAAAGACACCCTGCAGTGTTGCACTGACAACACTTATGAACCTGGTTACCTCCCTGTGTGACAAAGTCAGGGTTGAGCGACAACATGTCTTCTTGTCTTTTTGCTCCAGTGGGTGGTGCGGACTGATTGTGCCACAGCGGGACATCTACCTATATATGCGCAACGTGCATTTGTGTGTGAAGATAGGAAAGTTCACCTCATCCAAATGTAAACCTATGAAGTTTGAGGGGAACAAAATTTGACAGTGATGTTAGAAACAGGAAGACTGAAGAAGTGAAGCAGTCAAGTTGGACTTCTCTGTGAATATTTTGTACCTGACAAATTATGCCTGTTAAGAAGGTAAGGAAAACGACTATTTTGCAAGAGTTTATTTTATTTTATTTTTGTTTTGACAAACTATCAGCATTCTTATTTGTTTTTTTTTTGGTTTTTTAGCCAGTTACTCTTATTTAAAAACAACAACCACACTAATTGGATACATTTGCTAAGACACAGGGGCTTTAAGGGAGAATTATTAAGATGAAAGGAGGCTAAACATTTTTAAATGAAAAACATTGTACTCAAAGAGAGTGGATAGCTTGATGTCTTCCTTTTTTTATTAAAGAAAACACGAGAGACCCATTGTATCATTTTGGATCTACAAAGATTTGCAGATACACTTTTATAAAACATGTTGTGTTTTAGTTTATTGCTCAACAAGTTAGTGTCAGGAAGCTTTCTGCCGGTGGTTGTTGTTTTGATTCTCTGCAGGGGGGGCTTTTGGAGGCTGAGTCTGGGTGGGCCGTCAGGTGATCCATCACAGGTGTGGACGGTGTCGCTGATTTCCCACGCAGCTTAAGAGGAGTGGGTCTCCAGTCATTCTCCGCAGGAGAATGACTGGACAGCCCTCCTGTGATCTCTTTGTGTGTTAGAGATATTGTTGCTCACTTGTGCTCTCTCCATGTCCCTAGTAATTTCTCTCGTGTGTGCTCAACCCAGGTACTTCACTCCAACAACCCTCTCAGTATCCTGCGACATCTACAAACGAACAGAGTTTCTCACTGGACAAGACCGCCACGACTGGAACCACTCCACCGCCGTCTCACTGCGCTGCCTGTCCGCCCTCCGACGTACAGCTCAGCCTCCATCTGCAACCAAGCCCCTCTGGCTCACCTTCTCGTGCCGCCGGTTGTTTCCGCTCACCTCTCCCTGGCAGTCCTTCACCTCTCACAACGTAAGACCGTTTCAGTTAACTTCACTCAGGAAGGAAGGAACCACACTCACCTCTCTGTCTCCCTCCAGAGCTCCCGGTATTTCCGATCCGTTCTCCTCCTCCGGACCAGAGAACTCCTCACGCACTGTCATCTAGGCTTAAAATAAAATCCTTAAACTTGCATCGGTCTTCAGAGTTCTTCCTGTTTTTGGGTCAAAGCTATTAAAAGCCATGACAGTTAGGCTATAAAATATCCACTGAAACAATTCTACAGTTAGATTAGATATTTGCTTTAATTGTGTCTTATAAATTTGGACACCACTGATCTAAACCATTCTATTTTGAATTTGGGGTAAATTGACTATGAATAAACAAAAACTGAAGACATGCCAGTGTATTTAGGATCATTGTCTTGCTGTAAAGTGAACCATCATCCCAGCCCTTAGTGTGTAACCTCCTAAAGATTTTCTTCCAGTATTGTACAGATTTAGCTCCATCTCTCTAACCAGAATCAAGAATCAGTTTATTTATATAGTGCCAATTTACAACAGATGTCATCTCAAGGCACTTTAACACAAAATCAATTAAAATCATAGCTGCATCATAAACAAATCAGTTTGAAAACGTTTCCAATCTAAGGAACCCCAGCAGATTGCATCAAGTCATTGACTTGGAGCATTCACTCCTCTGGAATCAGCAGACCAAAACAATGGCTTGTGTTGTTGACTTAACAGCAATCCCTCATACTGAGCATGTATGTAGCGACAGTGGAGAGGAAAAACTTAACTGGAAGAAACCTCCAGCAGAACCTGGCTTAAAACAAGCAGCCGTCTGCCAAGACAGAGTTTGAAGAGACAGAAAACTAAATTAGATGCACAGGATACTGAAAAAAAAGAGTTTATAGCAGCAGTTGTAGAGCGTCACTGGAACCATCTCAGCCCATGTTCTCATCCAAGAAGCTGTCTCAGCTAACAGAACGCCAGACCAGGTGTGATTACTATGGAGAGAAGAACACTAAGAGAAAACAAAAGGTTAACAAGGTTTAAATAACGGTAACTAAAGCAGATTGGACAAATGTAGAAAGTAGCAGAGAGAGAAGTGGTCAGATTGTCCTTCAGCAGTCTAGGGCTAAAGCAGCATAACTATAGAAATAACTTAACCAGCTTCCCTCTCCCAGAATAGGGACTCCTACTCCCCAGGTATGATACTGCCATCGGACTTTCCTTCTGCGGCTGGGGAGTTAATTGCAATGTGTAAGAATTTCCAGTTACATTTTCATTTAATCTGATGTTGGTGCCTGCTTTCACATGCTTGCTGTGTACAATACATTGTGGTTCGTGGATATAGAATTTATTGAGGGTTTCTTAAAACAGCTTACAACTAATTAAGGTTATATTTGTGGAGTGCATGATTAATTAAGATATGTTTTCTTTTTCCTTCACTGTAAAGTCTCACTTTTTTATAAATCCCAGTGAGAAAAACAGATATTTTGGTTATTTAAGTTGTGGAAATACTTCTGCAGGTCTTGTAGTTGACCCTGACCTCATATGGTTCAGATTAAGAATCCCAAATCCAACCCTTATCAGAACACAACCTAATTTGCTTAATATTCAGCACAGCTCCATTTCTCAAAGAACTGTGATTTCCTAATGAAGAAAAGGAATTTGTTTACATTTTTAGTTGGAGTTCACTTAAATGTGACCAATTTAAAGCATAATCCACAAATAATGTAAAACAAAAACAGTTAAGCACACTGGTAGAAAGGATAATCATTCACTAATAAGAAAATCTAGATATTTTCTTTCACCTTTAAGCTCAACTTTTATCGTCTAGCTATTCAGAATTACTGAGCAACCATTTGATAATAATGTTGGAGTAGCAAAACAGAACAGCTCTTTTATATTTCGTTTGTAGGGAACCTTTGAGATCATGGCCCAAAATCACTTAAACCGAGAGTAAACTGTGTTTGTACTTTAAGTGCCTCTATCTCCTACTAGCTCCACAGCAAGGCAGTCTTTCATAACCAATAATTGTATTAGTCTAAATGAAAGGCTTGAGGTATAATAATAACAGATTTTTTAAGTAGGCCTTGAATAAGAAAACATTTGATTTGACCCCTTTTCGCTTTAAAAAGCATTGTAAGCATTTGCTTTGTTAACTTCTTGAATAAAACATAACTTAACACTCAACTTAATTTAAATAAAAAGCGTAGACTTATTCAAACATTTACACAACTCCTAAAAAGAGCCTATATGTTTTAGTACTAAATATCATAAGAAAATCACCACACAGATTTTTCTCAAGGTACAATTATAATCACATTTTTTCCTTAATTGAATAACTAACCAAGCAGATCTTGGGGTGAAAATGTTTAAATATATTTAATTTTTTAGGTCAAGGTTTAAATACAAAATTATTCTAATTAGCCCTGTCTTTGCATAGGAGAACGTGTTTAATAATTCATGGAGTATCAACAATCACTGAATTAAAAAGTTAAACAACTCCTGCCATAAGACTTGAGATCATCATGTTACAAATGAAAGAAGGAAAGGGAATCTCATTAATAATACTCTCATTTGAATTAAAAATTAATGGATAAATGGTTATGAGAAATCTGGAAAAAAAAGTTGTCATCCACCACTTAACATAACACAGTCGATTCCAAACCTGTTGCAATATAAAACTGAATTTTTCCTAGTTCTGCTATTTCTTCGATAGCAACAGCAAAATAAAACATAATTTTCCACTGAAGCTGTTTAATAAAGGATACAGTTTGATGCGTTCCAGTTTTGATGCTCATTTGTCGAGCTGGATTGAATAGCACAGGTTTCTATTAAATCAGAAATTAGATGTTTTACTAATACAGATCAGCTTCAAGACCATTTGTTTTCCCTTTTAAAGATTCATTTAACTTAAATCTTTTGACATGTACTATTAGGTAGAGTTTTATGTGTACGCTAATATCAGGATTTCAGGTTGTTTTTGGGCTTCTTCTGGGTTTGTATTGTAGTTATTTATGTTTTGATTTGATCAGCCTTGTTTCTGTGTTAATTTTGTTTTGTCTAGTCTTAGTTATATCATATCCCCCCTGACTCTCCCCTCTGCATTTCTCACTCACTATCTCACCCAGCCTGTCTGGTCCGTCCCTCAGCTCCACCCTGTTACAAATCAGCCATCTGTTGTTTTGTTTTTTGTTGTTTTTTTTGTTTTGGTAGAATTTAAGCTCCTCTGTATTAAATCCAGCACATTTTTTTTTTTTACTCCCTGCTGAAATCTCCTGTTATCTTCATGTTCCCCTGTTCTCAGTGTTTCCTTGCCTTTTTGTGATTTCCTCTTAAGCTTTTTGTGAGTTCCGGATCATTTAAAAAAATCTCACTATGTCAGCTATAATAATTAAATGCACATAATTCAGAAATGGTTCACATTGCAGATTTTGAGATGGTAGTTTCTCACTTTAGTCATATTGAAATAAAATAAAAATTGATACGTTTATTTGAGTGTTTTCTGTAACATAATCTACTTCCAGGATTTGTTTTAAAAGAACTCATTTAAATAAAAAATAAAAAGTGTGATCAAATAATTCCAACAAATTTGGTAATTAGCATCACAAACTATGTTTGATACAGATCCACAAGAAAAATTGAGGACTTTTAATCATTTTTTTTAATACAGTTCCCTTAGACTTTTTTCTCAGTGGATGATTATATTCGCTTCAAAATATCAGTCAGCATCTTCACCAAGTCTTTTGTTTTTGATTTTATTCCCAAAATGTTTTGTTTATAAACAAATTTTACTCTAATATTTTTGTCCTCTAGGACACATTTGCCTCAATTCTTGGTAAGGTTATCAAGGCACCTTCCAGAGTGTCATAGGCACCTACTCATTTTCTTTGTTGATACCTAGATCCTTTGAAAATGTGTTTCGAGGACCTGCATTCGCCCCTCCACAATTCCATTTTATTAGTAGTAACAATTTAAATAAACAAAATTATCTGTCTGCTGTTAGTCACATGACGATTATTAACCAATCCTAATCGATGATTCTCCTGGGCAATCATATCCTCGGATGTTTTGCTTTGTAACTCAGACTGCTGGTAGGTAGTTTGTACATTACAGTACAGTGAAGTATTAGTTTATTATGTTTACCTTCAGATGGCTTCAGGAAACTTAGAAACGAAAAGCTTAAACTTAGAGGACCGGCCCTTAAACTGGGACTTCAAACTGTCATAGTAGTAACTAGAAGTTTTATTTTAAAATACACCTATCTGTTAAGAAAAAAGGTAGGCCTGAAATTGGAGTTGCATAAAACCATTTTTTTTCTTCTCAGTTGTTCTTGCAGTAGTGGTATAAGATCTCCTCTAAGGATTTGGCTTTGAGGTGAGCGGCTGTGAATGAAATTAAGTTGCTGCTGCATAACCTCAGCAGCTAAAAAGAGATTCACACCATAGCATATGGATCTCTTATCCAAAAATGTGACAAACAGTAGTTTGTACTGTTTGGACATGCACACAAATCCAAACAAACCACACTTCAATTAATAAATTTTTTTTTATATGTATATGTCAAAATCTTAATAGAACTTAAATGAGGTTCTAACTAGAGTTGGCAAATCTGACTATCTGACCGTTTTGAATTGCTGTGTATGTTAACCAGATGTTAGAGTTTATTCAGATAGATACAACAGTAATAAAATGTATTTCATAATGTACCTCACAATACTCGTTAGCTTCAATCTCTCCTATGGCCTTCAGCATTTTTAGCAGGAAAACCAACATCTCAGCAGCAAAACCTTACTTCAATCATGTAAAAAAATGGTATCTTTCCTCTGCATTGCACACACATGATGGGAAATATATACTGAATGATATTGCATTTTGGATTCTTGACGAATACGGATTGTGACATGAATTAAGAGAGTGACTGTAATTCTTTTCTTCCTGTCCAACATTATGGTTTGGTCTTAAAAATGCACTGCTGGAAGAATGGACAACAGGTTCCCTGAACACACCTTGTGGAAAACAAATTTTTAAGCAGCTGTAGCTTCTAGAGGCATGCATTGTATAAAACCAAAGGGATTACACAACCTTATATTTGTTTGAAGGAAGATAAGACAGTACTTTTGTCAATAGAGCATGTGTGTGATTGCAGGGTTGGGTTTGGTGAACTAATTTGCATTATATATGTATATACATATTGTAATATATACACAAACAAAGTTGAGGTTTGCAAGTGTGTGTGAGGCAGCTGTTAGCTTGAGTCTGTGTGTAAGCCTGAGCCCAGAAAACCCCGCTCTGTTCTTATAGATTCATCGGTGGGTGGTGGTTCATTAATTCAATTGGCCTCTGTGGTGCATCATATTAGTGGTTGTCAGATTATAACTCTTAATTGATTGATTCACCTTTATTAGTCATGTAATGAAATTTCCTATTGACAAGCCAGGCCGGCTGGATCTGATCAATACATGGTGGTAGTGGGTAGGATTTCAGCAAACAGCTGGCTTTTCTAAGGCTTCATTTCTTTTTTTCCCCTCTCTAATGTCAAATATGTGCAGAAATATGAGCAGTGGGTGCAGCAGTCTTGCGAATACAGCTCTAAGTTCTACCACTATGAACTTCTGCCCTCTATGTAGACACAAAGACTGCAGATTGAATACTCTGCCCTGTGACGTCATTGTGAAACATTTTTGCTGGTACCCACAAAGTTGAATTTGTGTCCACACACAAAGGAAGAGTTTGTAGTCTCGTAAATTTAGAAAATGGCTTAGAACAAAATCTTCAATGTTGCCTCGAAAAATATAATACAGCAGTGATATTAAAAACTGAAAATGTTTCCGACATTATAAAAAGACAACACTTAACGGTAAAGCTGTTATTAGGCCACAATAAGGGAGATGCATGACTTTTACAGATCACTGCTTTTGACTAGTCTCTTATTTCATGCATTTGCCAAGACTAAAGAGTAGGGTGGTTAAATTGGGCCTTTCAAATAAAACATTCAGGCCCATATATAATTACCTTAAAAGTAAAAGCTCAAAAGAAAAGATGGTGATGAAAGTCACATGATGTGGTCTCACTTTTAGTGGGGTTTCTGTCAAGTTGAAGTTCTGTCATCACTGGTCCAAGTCCAATTGGTTCAATTTGAACCAAAAACCTATTTTTTATTATTGTTTGGGATTAACTTTGAAATTGTTGTGAATTGCATTTTTATTTCTTTTTTTTTCAGAATTCCAAAATATCTTGCATTTTAACCGGATTGTTTGTGCTGAATACAAATCCCCTCTACATAAATCATCTTGAGAGGTATTGCCTATTTACCCTATATATATTAAATATTACTGCAGAGTACAGATGTATTCAAAATCATTTTTGCCCAACACATGAAAAATAAAATGTAATTTGCCTGAGGGTAAACACCCCATACAGATTAGACATCACATGTTCACATCCCCTCTTTAAAAGTCACAGGATGCACTTGACCATCTAACCTCCATGTTGTTTAATTGAAACCTGCTTGTATCTGCTTGCAAAAAAATTAATAAATCTGTTTTATATTTTAAGCAGCCTCTATGTTAATTCCACCAGAATCTCTTGTCTTGCCACCCTCGGTTTATATCTACGCTGTCTTATTTGCTGCCGGTGTCTGCTAATAGTAACCTTGCTCGAGGCTCCTTACCTCGCACACGGAATATCACGGGGGCATAATATGCACAACAAAACTGACCTTTTTCATTAACTCTGCTCTGGTCTTACAAGAATGCATGCAAAGAATGGTGGATATTTCGTGCATCTTGATACAATGACAAAACAAATTGGTTAACAATAATAAAGAATGAGGTGAAGCTATGTTCTTTCCTGTAGGCCATGCACATAATATTATTAGTGGGAGCATTCAGTGTTTCTTTTTTGTTTGTTTGTTCGTTTTTGTTGCTTTTCAGCAGTCAGAACTGGTTACAAAGTCAGAGACACAAATTATAAATCCTAGAAGAGAACATTCAGCTCTCTAGTACGTGTTGCAGGAGATTACATGTGTCAGTTGCTCAGCAGTGTCATGTAGTTTAGCCTTAGAACGGTGACAGTACATGGGGAAAACAGCACAGCAAGAAACATTGGCAATAATACAGATGATCCAGAATGCTGCAGCTAGCTTGGTTTTCAACCAGCCAAAGTGAGCCCATATCACACCCCTTTTCACTGAACTCCATTGGCTTGCCTTAGCTGCACGCATCAAATTCAAATCACTAATGCTGGCATACAGAGTGTTTGATGTATCTGCGCCCTTCTACCTCAACACCCTCTTAAAGCCGTACCTCTCTCCCCTGCCCGCTCCGTTCCTCCAAGGTGCGCCAACTAACGCGACCGAAGCCCCCGTGCAGGTCAATCTAAACTCTTCTCATTTGCGGTTCCTTGCTGGTGGAACAACAGAGCTTCAGATTCTCTTTCCACCTTCAAGAAATCCTTGAAGACCCAGCTCATCCAAGAGTGTCTGTTGCCCTGAAAGATCTAAAAGCACTTATTAGCCCCCACCCCTGATATTAGTTAGCACTCAGTGTATGATACTTGGGCCTTCTGTGTTTACCTAATGTTAAATCCTCTCCTAGCATATTGAAGGTAAAGTGCGTCGTAGTTCAATGTTAAACCCTCTTTTTTTAAGTCGCTTTGGATAGAAGCATCTGCTAAATGGATAAATGTAAATGTAAATAAGGACCTTGTTTAATGTGCCTGGCACTTCATCTGTGGGGGGGGTTTCTTTCTCTTTCTGGCAGAACTGATTTCCACCACACACAGCTCAATGTTTCTTCTCTTTCAGGCTCCACTCAATCAGTTGGCATTTGTGAGGATTTTACTCAGACCCCTCAATTTTTTCTTTATTTTTTCATAGTCTTCAGTCTTTACCCCTCAGACCGCTGTTTTACATATTCCGAGACCTTTAATGAAAGAAAGAAATTCTTATGAGTTTTCTTTTAGAGTTAAAATGTCCAATGAAACAAGAAACATTTTGTTTTGCTTTTTTTCCACATCATTCATCCATTTTATCATTTTGTGGGGAAAATGACTGAATTGAAAAATCTTTAAAAGTTATGAATATCTTACAAAGGCAGTTGTCATTTTCACCGTGAACCAAAGGTCAAATAAACACATTATTATGTATACATTGTTTAATTCCCCTTTGGGATAAATAAAGTATTTTTGATTGATGGATTGATTTAATTATATTTAATATTTAATCGAAATAAAAACTCCATATATTTGTCCCACAGGAAGTGTGTTAATGGTGGAAGTTGATGCAGTCAGAGTAATCTGCCTGCATTCTTGCAGATTACATTAGCATCTGTTTGCCATGTGAATATCTGGTCTGTTTATGACTTTGCTTGTTTGCGTATAGACTGGTTCTGCATGTGTTACGCCATATGGTCCAACTTACACATTGACAGTCACTAGTTTGAGTGAGGAGAAGAAGACTTGTGAGAGACTTAGAACTGAAGTCATAAAAAAGCTTCATCCTCCATAATTTTTTCATTTATTTATTTGTGTTTTCTATACATCTGTGTTAAGGATTGCATCAATTCTGTTTGTTTCCATGTCCTCAAGACTAAGAGAAAGACACGACTACCTTGGAGCCCGAAGCCATGATGCAGAGCTTCACTTTCCTGCTTGCATCTCTCCCTATCCTCTAAACTAGCTGCTGTGCCTGCGAAGGGGAAAAAAAGCTTTTAGCTCCATCAGTTGTTTCAGTTAGGCTCCTGAGAGATCACCTACTTTGAGATTATTTTTAAGGGTAAATTATTTTATTTTGTTGAGTGAAATCTGATTGAAACCACACTGTTCCAAATTTGAGCAATGTGAGGATCCATGCCATTTTGTTATTCAAATCCACTTTCTTCAGGTGTCTGAACAGACTGGAATATTTGAAAAGATATTTTATCTGTCTAGTAAATGATCTGAGAAAAAACTTGAAGCGCTCTGTCTCTCTGTGAAGCTTTTGTATTTTAAGCCTTGCAATCTTATCAACAGCTTAATTTCTGAGGGGAAAAGCAATTAAAATGTTAATAACACATTTTAGTTTAAGGTGATTGAAATTCAATAATTTTCTTCATGCTCTGATGAAACAATATCATAAAAAATGTGTTTTCAATGATTTTCCACACTGAATGTATGAATGACTCTTTATTTTCATTGTACATTAAATGTTTCTTTAGAAGGCCTTTGTTTTATTCTTGCAGAAACCTTCAGGTTAGCATAATGTCAGAAATGTGTGATACACAAAATCCACCTGGCAAATTTCCGTAAATTTAAAGGGATTCCTGTATGTATTTTAGTTTATATGTCCACAATATAATTAAACTGAGTTGCCAGTTTTTCGCTTTTTAAAGCTTACTTTAGCTTTAATGTTATCATTCCATCCTAGACAAATATTTCAAGTTAAAAAGTGGTATATTTTTGGTTCTATTTCATGTTTTTTATTAAAATGTTGTCTTTCGTCTACATTTGCTCACCATTGTACTGCTTATCAAGTCTATTTCCCATGTCTGATTCAGCCCCTTATCTTATTACATAACATGTATGACCCAGGCTTGTTTTGTTCATTGGAAAGCTCCGACAAAAGGGATTTAGCAATTTTGCCATGTAAAGTTATTTGTTTTCTCAGCTGTTTCCTGTCTACCTCTGAAGTCCTAAAAGTGCAATAGCATAAATTTAAGCAAATCATTTGTTTTTTTAACTTCAAAATGTTCATTTTGATACTGCTTGACACAGAATATATACTGCTTAGCTCTTAATATTCCCTCTTGACTGTATAAAGAATGTTAAGGTTATATATATTAAATACATCAATATATATTAAATATATATTAAATACACCTTTTATTTTTGGATGTCCTTAATTTAAGGGTGATCCCAGAGTAGCCACTTATCTTGTATCCTAGTCCCTCTGTTTTTCTGCCTTAGGCTACATAATTCCCCTCCTTTGTCCTAAATCACCCTTAGCAGTAAACTTTATGTCCAATAACTAAATTGTCTATTTGCAGATATTTGAGCAACCAGACGTTGACATTTCCATATGCATTGCAATAGTTTAAATTGTGATATTGTGCTACTAAAGATGAAGGCAAAAGGAAACATTGGCTTACTCTTTTTTTTCAAATCTAAAAGGTTTCACATCAATGTCTATTAAGGCCCCTTGTTTCAATAATCTGAAATCAGTATTTGCTGTTATTACAACTTCAGATGTTTTGAGGTATATCTTTATCAGCTGTACAAATTTAGTAACTGAAAATGTAACCCATTTCTCACTTAAACATAGCTCAGGTTTGTTTAAGACTATCCGTAAGCCTCTATTTACCCGTATGATGAACTAGCGACCTGCCCAGAGTGTAACTGCTCTCAATAACTGTTGGATGTGCACCTGTACTTAGATTCATATCTGTTTATATGATAGTTTAAGTATGTAAATGCACTTTGATCTAAATCAATGCATCAAGTCTCAACCTTATCTTCAAGTTCTTTACAGCTTCTAGTGGTGTTTTAAAAGACATGTACTGTACTGATAGCTTTTTATCTAGTATTAATATGTACTGTTGCATTCATCATGGCGAAGTCGGACGACTTCAAAATGTCTTGCTAACTGATTCTTCCGCCAGAGTTGTGGGTCTGTGCAGCTTATCCAAAGCCACGTTGGGACTCTTGGGTGCTACTCTAAATTATACCCTCCTTGCCCTAGCTTTCAGTTTTGGTGAACAATCGTGTCTGAGTAGATTTGCAGTTATGTCATGCTTTATTTATTTTTGACGATTAAGGCGTGGTGTGTATGTTTGGATTTTTTTTTTTTAACCATTTTTTTAACCAGCTTATCCCTGACCATCTTGCTGTGTTTCTTGGGCTGTGTAACAGTGTGTGTCCACTTATGTCTGCTAAAATAGCATATCTAAATCCTTAACAAACAGCTGTATGCATACTCTGGTTTAACTAAACACAGACTCTATTTATCAAACTGATTTAAAAGAAAAAGCAATTTAATGTTGGGTTCGGGGATTGACATAAAAAAAAATTTCTTTGTAAAACAAATCACAAATGCATGCTACTTTTTCACTTAGCCACTTCAGAAAGTCAGATATCCTCAATCTAAGTACCAATGAAAATAAGTGCTTGTGTTTACATTTTTTATACTAATGTCCCTTTGTCACATTGTAACACATATTTACAGTAAACCTGCAAAAATCTTCTGGTTTACACACAGACCTTGACGGTAAAAGTAATAAATTGTAATAGTAAATAATCAAGCCCACAACATTTCCAGGCATTTGCAGCTAACTGGCATTGTGGCCTTCAGAGACACATTACTATGTGTGCAACTTCTTGTGCAAAAACTCGCAAAAATAAATGCATTGTAGACTGCCCTGGAGGCAAATGCTTTCTCCCAAACCTTGGCTTAAATGGGGGGAAAAAAGAAGTCTAAAGTCTTCCTCCATTCATGTCCCCTTTTTCTGCAGTCTCTGTATTTGCCATCTGTTGAACGCCTCTTTTGATCTTGTTTCTATCGACCTACGATCTAAGGTGAAAGTATCAGGAATTTAAAGTCACATGAGTGCAGCAGTGGTCCAAACACACACATATGCACAGACGTTTTGCTTTCTGAGTCAAGGTGATAAATATTCTTTTTTTGCAATAAGAATGTCACATTGGGATAAGCCTATGGTTGCAAGTGAGTGCACAAACACTCACACCAATGCTGTGGACTGCAGTCACTTTCAAAGATTCTGCTGCCCTGTTGTGCGAGCTTTGTAGAGCTGTCCATGGTTCTGACCAGTTGATGTAGCTCAGGGGCTGTCTGTGGTTCTGAAATCATTGACATAAACAGGAAATAAATGCATAAACTCTCCTTTGCTAAGTGCTGTAAGAAACTACTTAAATCTACTTTTTAAATTTATTTGCAGTCATATTATAAGGATGCTATAAATACCACACAGCTGAGCCAGTTTGCAAAGTACAGTCTGAGTCAGAGTGCTAGTGGCAGACCTGGCATTTAATGTGACTTTTTTTCCAACTTCTCCATATTTGGCAATATGGGACACAGTTCAAACGAAGAACTCAGACAGAATATATTGAGACGGCTATTTGTGTGTGTGTGGGAAATCGTGTAGGACCGCTGATGAAGTTTGTGGAGTGTGTACAGGTGTGTATCTCTGTGAGCATGTATGCACAGATTCTTACACTATGTTGGGCATAACGCAGGATTCAAAGGGAGCCTTTGAAGTATTTTGATGTTCCCGGGCTGCTCTCTTACCAGCTTCCTAAATAGGTCAGAGACTCTGCACTCTGCCTTCTGCACTGTGCTAGCTTCACGGCAGCCTACTCGAAAGAGGGCAAGAAAAAAATATATATTTAACTCCATCTGAAATGAATTAACAGGCAAGATGCCCTACCCACTTTTGCTTCAATGCATTTCAGTTTCATGGCAGTTTTTTTTTCTTTGTTTACATGGTTGCTCAGCAGGTGTATCTTCAGAATTTGGAGGCTGTGTGCATTTCTTTGGAGGCAGAAGGAGGAATGATGGATACAAAAATTGATAGGTAGATGGTTAAAGTGAACTAAGTCCACAGACTGGAAATAGAGAGTCAAAATGATATGTGAACTGTCAAGCAAAAGACTTCAGGCTTAAGAGTAAAAGTATCATCCACAGCTATTCCGAAAGAGTTCAGCACATATTTGTGTCAGGCTTAAGAGTAAAACTCTCATCCACAGCTATTCCGAAAGAGTTAGCACATATTTGTTGGACTGCTACTGTCAAACTCCAGACAAAAATCCAAACGAAAATCAGTGTTAAGACTTAAGATGTATTTTGAAAGGTGCCCATCAGCAATAAAATAAGCTTGAGCAACTTTGAAGAAGAATGGAAATTTAAAAAAACATGGGTCCCTTAATGTGTAAAGTTGGTAGACACATGCACCAAAATACTCACTAAAAAGTCACTAAACTTGTAAAAGGGGAAAAAAGACTAATAGACTACCATGAAATAAGCTCATATGAGACAGGGCACAAATTTAGTAAGGAAAATATAGAAGTATGTGAGAGCTGGTGTGGTTTTGCGGACCATCTGTCCAGTGAATTGTGTGAATTTCTGGCTTCTTATGACCAAGCCAACTCAAGCCAGTCATTTGCGTCTTCCAGCCTGTCAATGAATTTGTTTTCTTTAGAAAGGTTTTTCTCCAACATTTCCTCTTAGCCAGACTTCTTCTGACTGTTCCTGTCAGCATGTATATTATGTAGATGCCTTTATGGTTGTTTATTCTGCCTTAGCAGGTGTTATTTCTAGCCCTTCAAAGGTTCAGGCTTGAATTCCTGCACAGTGCCTAATCACTGATCTGAAGCGGTCTGTGAAAGGCTTTTGGGGCGGCAAAAACAGACCAATCTAGACTACACTCAGAATAACAGAAATGTCCTTTGTCCTACTTTTGTCTTTGTCTCTTTCATATCTATTTAGGAAGGTTTGCTTACACTAGGGGGAATGCTTTGGAAAAAACATAAAAATGTATTTTAAATGAGAAACTGTGTTCTCATATCTGAATGGTGTGGCCAACGAATACACATACAGGCACAAATTTATTCTAGCAAGTCTGGTATTCACCATTCCCATGGACCCTGTTAGCACCTCCGTTCATCCTCCTTGGCATAGAAAGAATAAATCAGAGGAAGTCAAGCACTTGTTTTAGTTGCCAAAGGTGGCATGTCCAAAACTGTCGGGGGAGGAGGGGTTGCAGTGTGATTTATTGTCAAGTGATACAAAGCTAGAGAGTTCTTCCATGGGAACAGGACACACAGCTCTCTGTGGAATGAGTTTTGCTTTCTGCTTGGCTGGACCATGTAAGCAAATGTGGCAGAACCCATCCTCTTCCCTTTAGCTCAAGCATTCAGCGTCTTTTTTTTCTCTACTTCCTTGGGTGAAATACAGAGGGAGAAACAAGAGGGGATCTGAGTGGGTGGGTTGGTGTTTGAGAAGGAAAACAAACCCACTGATCCTTATATATCCCACTTTGCTCCACCCTACTCTTGGGTGGGCACCGGTCCTAACAGAGCGTCTCCAGGTCTTCTCTGATCTCGCCTCTTCTTTAGTAATGTACACAGCAGGATTCCTGGACCCAGCCAGAAGCCCTCAGTCTCCCTCTGGGGCTTCACCGTCTCCTTCATGTCCCTGCTACAGATGAAAGTTTTTTTACATCATCACAGATGTTTGGCCAATTTTCCAACACCAGTTGCCTCCACACAAATTCAAGTGGAGGCCTGCATAACATTCCAATTGGCCCTCGTTATCACTCTCACAGTAACTCGGCTCAAACAGATTGGTGCTCTTATAGTGAATGCGTGTCACATCTGCGTTCCAGCATTATTACAAAGACGCACTTCAACACACACGCTCATTCGCTCCATGTGACAGACGCACTTTTTAGGCCCTTTTTTATGTGGCAAGTTTCTGTAGTAGAGGCACAAGATTAAATGGGACCAGCTGAAAACAAGACAGATGCCCTATCACATTTGAAGCATTGCCACCTGCTGTGTTTTGAGAAATGAGTGTCTTTATTTGAAGCATGAACGTCGGGTCTGATGCTCTCAACTGTTTGTCTTAGTTGACTTCCCATTGGGGATTGTAATGTCTGTGTCAGTGGGCACACTAATAGAGATGTGTGAGGTTAGTACTATTGTATACATCAGTGCCGGCATCTGTGCGTCACTATTATAGGTCTGTCGCTTTCTGCGGGGGATTATACCGGTTTTAAATCAGTAGAAAGGCTTTACACAGAGCCGTATTGAGGGACTTATATCTACACACACACGACACTTTCATATGTGGTATTGTGATAGACTATCATTCTGCAGGATTTTACTTTTAGTGGAACAGAATGTTAGGATGGTGGCACTTCAAATAATAAAAGCTTAAAGGGTGCTACAACTAATAGGGCATGAAGCAAGAACTGAAGCTGGTCAAGAATTGTGGCAGCATCTCTAACATGTAGCCTGGAAAAATGCTCATAGAATTTATTGTAACACATTACGACAACATGTAATGTCTGTAAGGGGGATTATGTTATGGACTAACATGAGAAAAAACACACAAACTTAAAATAAAAATCTTGTGTGGTAATGCTGTGTATTTAGTTTCCCTTAGTCAATACGTTTGTTATCTTCACTTAGCAACTTAAGCTCAGTTTGATGGGATAGGGGATATCAGTGGGCAATTCTAACACACAAAAATGGTTTATCTAAAACATTCCGTTTTACCTAAGGCTGAATATATAGTGTCATTGTCCTACTTTTTTCCTTCTAGGAAAGGTTGCACGACTTACAGTTTTACAGTTGTCCCATAGGCCAATCTAGGAAATAAAAATCTTAGAAATACGGTCTTAACAAAACAGGTGCAAAATACCATGGACCGTACTTCATATAATGTTACATGTACAATGTAACATCCACTTTAACAAAAAAAGTTCAAGGTAGATGAATACTTTAGTGGAGCATTGTTAAATGAATCTCTACCTTCCTAGCAAATTTCCTGTGCTATGTCAATCCTTTCAATAGTATATATAGGCCTTACAAAGCCAATTGGTGTCATATAAGACCTGGTATTTTTGGTTTGTTTGTTATCAAACCACTTGTTGGTAAACTTAAAAAATGATCATGCAAACATCCACAAGCACCAAATGTTGCTTGAGATAATTGTTTAGCCTGCTTCGCATTTCTGCCGGACTTTTATTATTGACCACGATCTTGATTTACAAAGCATACTAATTGAGAGTGAGGAACTAAGGACCTGGCCACACCAGCATGAATATTTTTTCTAACAGGAGAGCTTTCGATCTGTTGAACCTCATCATACAAAATGCTTTCCGAAGTAGATTTTTTGTGTTTTGATTTTTTTAGGTATTGAAAACTGCACATCTGGAGATTTTATTTAAAAAAATAGAAGTCTTCTTTGTACATGTCCAATGTAGTGTTTTATTTGTTGTAGTTACCATCTTAGCAATGTAGAAAGAAAAAGAAAAATCTGTGCTGAAAATATTTAAAATTAGATTTATTAATGAATGTGCTTATGGGCTATGCTGTTTGCCTGAGGACTGTTGCCTCACGTTATGAAGGACGAACATATGAACTCCATCTGGGATCTTTCTGCATGGAGTTTGTGTTTTCTGACCCTCCTTCTGTCCCAATTTATGAATGCTTCACATGGAAAGGCCCCAAGAGTACATTATACATGAAACATAGTTTTTGAGAAGCATACAGTTAGATAAACAGCTTTAATTTCAGCTTGGTGATAACAGCCAACCAGTGTAGACTGCATTTGACTTCTCACCTATTGACTGTTGGTGAGAGGAACTAAACCCTACTATATCACTCTTGACTCCTCCCGATGACCTTGTACAGGATTAAGCAGTTATTGAAAATGCATAGATTGGTGGAATCTGATTAAAGAGAGTAGACTTAAAAGATCAGACAGACATCATGAAATTTGATTGTTCCTAGCTTTTTATCTGTATGAGTATAAATGTCTGTTGCAACACCTTTTAAATGTCTATTTCATGAAAGATAATTCCGGTTAAGCTAAAGCCTAAACCTGCAAGAGAGATGTAAAGCTGATTTACAAGACAGAAACAAATACGTTGTTAAATCATAAAAAACCTCCAAATACAAATGAGCAAGACCCAATAAAAAACGTACTGCGTATAAATTGCCAATGAGTTGTATGGCTGACCAAATAATTTACATCATGCGTGGTACGCTGCTAAACTTTGTATGCTGAGAAAAAAAAAATCTTTGCCACGACAGAATGTGTACCATGGTCATCCTGTTGTTAAAAAGGCAAAGAAGATAAGCAAAGTAATAAACACAGAGTGAGACACTTAAACCACAAGGAGTTAAAGCCACACAGAGAATGAAGCAGACATCAGATGATTGTTGGTGGAGCTTGGCAATGGAAATATCCTATGTGCTTGTTCTTTACTGAGGCACAGAAAATCTTCAGTTTTATTATGTAATATATCTTGTTTCTCAACAGCAAAGATTATTCATTACTATAGCTACAGCTTGGACCTTATATATTTTCTTTAAGTGGCAGTGTTTTTGAGCCAAAATAACAGGATTGTACACTTTCATATAATTTATAACTCTCATGTAAAAAAAAAAGGGAGGCGGTATGATCCTCCTTCTCACCAAAAACCCATTTGTGTCAAACTAAGGTTAAAAAAGTGTTTCCAAAATAGTGCTGATTGAGTTCACTTTATTCAATACCAGTTTACAAACAAATATCTCTTTGCAGTGACTGGCTGCAGGTTTCATGCAGTAGAAACAAGTCTCATAATATTAGCCAGGAGATTGATACTTGGATGCAAATGGATCGTTCAAATGGGATATAGCTCAGCCTACAAAAATTGTTGGGCAGAGCTAGAAAGGTGTCTATGAGCAAGGTGGCCTAAAGAAATGTCCGTTACATCAATTCTGCCACGAAACAGTTTATAAAAACAATTTGTTGATGACATGATGATTGATTATTTCATAAAGTTCACTCAATTGATTCATCCTAAGCAGTGATGTATGTTTTGTCTCCAAATTCAAGTATGAAATCTTCATTTCTGGCCTTCAAAGGTAAAAATGTCATCTCTTTTGCTCTTTCAGCTCTAAATGCGACATATGACTTATTTTAAATTAACTCTGTTTAGTAAAGATCAACTCAGTCCAAAGAGTCTAATCGCTGCTTTCTCTTTGCTGCTACGTTCCTTTGTTTTTATTTCTTTATCAACTTTTTTTGTCCCCCTGAGAAACATTGACCAAACTAAAAAGACCTCAGAGTTGGGTAACAAACTGAGGGAGAAAAACACACCAAACACTGCAGTCTTCATTTACATTTTCATTTAATTTTCCTTGGCCGGTAGCACTGTGTACAAAATCAATCTTTCTAACTCCATTTCCAATATATTACCAGGAGAAAGCAAAAAGAGAGGGGAGGTATTGATTGACTGAGTGTTCATTGTGTCTTCACACAAAGTGCACACTTCATAAGAACAGCAATGAAATAAGCTGTTTGTTTCCTCTGACTGTGTCTTTATTTTAAGTGAAAGATTAATAATGACGCCATGATACGACTTAGGTGTGACAGTCGATAAGAATCTATGTCTGTTTGGACAACACATCTTCTTTTGTCTTCACGTACCTTGCATTGTTTGTAAAAAGCCCCTGTTATTGAACTGCTTATAATTCAAAAAATCATTGATCTTGACTATACTAATTACATGTTCTCATTTAAGTGTATCGTCTGTTTATTTTAATCTCAGCCATTTAGTTGCAAAGAACCAATTTTTTCTCCTTTTTTTTTTTTTTGCATATGAAGTTTTTTGATGCAACATAGACTTGAACTAAAATCTCACTTCTCTTTAATTGGGTAATGCTCTGACCTGAACAAAGATTATCAAATCATAGCTTGGCAACTGTAACTAGGCACCAAAGATCTGCATGGCTTTGGTATTGGCTGGTTGAGGAAATGGTGTGCAAAAGGAACCTGCCTGGGTTCCAGATCTCTGAATGACTAATTTCCCTGGCATCCTGACATGTTACAGCTGATTCTCATTGGAGAGAGCCAAACAGTTTAATGAATGTTCTTGGTTAATTAACAATTTACAATTCAGTACCATTGACTGTACAGCAGCTATTGTCATTCATTTAGAAGAAGGGCCAGTAACCTTCCTTTTACCCAGACTGGGCATATTTCAATAATTGCCCAAAATTGGAGTTTGTCTTTTAATTTGCACCATTTTTTTACACCCTATATGTTGGAATGAGTACACACCAGTGTCATCTTATTATATTAGGCACAGTAAAATACATTGGATTCTATTTATTGGTTTCTGGAAGACTAATGAAATCTCCTCCCCCACAAAAGTCAGTAGGCGCGGAGGAAATGTCAGCCCCGAGATGTAAACTGAGTGTAATGAGGTGACAGCTCTGTCTAATCTCGGCCAACCCAGTGTGAGAATAATTTTCTTTGTCTGAAAATGTTTTTAATATGTCAGGCCTTTTAGTCCTCACAAGAAACAAGATAAAGACATGCTAAAGTTATCATGTATTTAATTGTTCTTCAACTTGCTCACCTACATGGCATAGAAATGTCATATGAAGGCTGTTGGCTGGATAATTACATTTGTTATTGTGAGTTCAATGTTAATCACATTTTGTTTAGATTTAATTAAAAAAAGAAAATACCCAGATAAATAAATAAAACAACTTGGCACAGTTTAAAGGGTGGAAATCTGCATAAAATGAATGTACCACTTAATTTTATCCACTTTACTGCAAATAAAGTAAAATATCATGTAAATCCACATCCGATCTAATTGAGTTAAAACAAAGTAAAACATAAGGTTCCAAAACCACTGGTAGGGCATCAAGGCATTTATCCACTTCCATACAACCATAAATATACATACATGGTATGACAAGTATTTTTTTAAGATGTATTAAAGCTCCTTTCTTTTAATTTTCTAGGTTTTGTTTCAAACTGTTGAATTTTCTGTCTCTGAATGACATATGTGCTTTGACTGTAAAGGTAAAAATTGTATACATGAAAAAGCCATTGATTTGTTGATTTAAAATGTATTTGTCTGAAGTCCCATAAAAGGTGGAATCGTATAAGCAAGTTTATCTGTTACTTAGTGATAGATTTGTAATTAATCACTTCTATCATGTTTGAGGGGGTCCAGTTTGAACTAAACTCTTGTCATTCTGACCTAGACCTGTGAAGGGACGCCAATCTGCAACTTAAGTAAGCCCTCTATAAACCAACCTTGTGGTGTGTACTGAGATTCTAGTGATTTTCAGTAAGGAGCAACTATTCCTAATAGAGGTATGTATTTGGTAGCCTGCTGTGTACGGCTTTGTGATTGAGAGGAAGAGACACGTGCCATGTACGGGCAAACCTGGTACTAGAGGGATTCTCCATCTTTTCTTTCAAAACACTCGACAGATGCTGCACAAAGAAAATCGGCCTATTTCCATGGGGTTACGATCTGGTAAATTCAGCACAAGGCGCAAAGAAAAAAAAAAAGTAAACAGTGTTTTTTATCTTTCACACAATACACCTGCATGCACGTTTGGACAGTAAATGAGAATGGGTCAGACATCTCCTGAGGTATATAAATTGCAATCTACATGCGCTTTTACTCACCAATTTTGTGTTATCGCTTCCTAGCACATTCAGACATGCACTTTGTATTATGTATATGTAGCAAAATGCCACTCAAGTCTCAATGGATGCCTAATAATAAAATGATATAATTGAATGGTGTTTTTTGCACATACTCTATACTCCTGAATGTGCACTCATCTTGTCATTTCAGGCCAAACAGATCAGCTTTTCTGAATATTTAAGGCATCATGTTTAGATTGCCGCACGGTAGAATATACTGACAGCCACTAAATAAAAAAATTAAAAAACATATTAAGATTGAACACATAAATCTCTTTAACATTAAAACCATGGAACATGGACAAAGAGACAGGCAAGGGAACAAAAGGTTTAAATAATGAAGAATGATAAAGCAAGAGCTTAAGTACTGAGGTAGTGGGGGAAAATGACAAGGGAACCAAATTAACTAATCAGAAGAAATCTGTTACTAATTAACACAAACGGTGCTGAACTAAACGTCAATCATGTTCAAACCAAATTTGAAAAGGCCTGAAAATAATTAACGATAAAAATGAAATTGTACAATCAACAGAACACAAACATAAAAAACTAACTACAAAGGAAATGAGTTATATGCCACAATATTTCTAAAAAATACGTACAAAGAGAAATCAGCTATATCTTGCAAGACCTATAGTAGATCATTAAAACACAAACACACAGTAACCATTGCAGTTAGTGGTTATTTAGCTTCTTGTGGGGGTCACTTACGCAGTATTAAAATTCAACCTTCAAGATGCTTGCTGATTAGTAATTTTTTGAAAAATAAATACTTCATATAACATTCTATATACATAAATATAACATTCTATTATATTACATGTTTATACACCCTTCACATCCATATAAATATACTCTGCAAACATCGGGAGACTAAACAAGTGGTCTGTATACTTCATGTATGTGACAGCGATCAGAAAACATACATGTTGAGACAGGAGACCGTGTGGAAGCAGCTTTACTGCTGCTTCTGGTAAGGCAATGTTCCCTAAATATTACCCAACAGAACCTCATTCCAAAAAATATTATCTAAACCAATTGTTCTGTTTACGTTTTTGCAGGGGTGTTAGTGAAACAATCAACTATTTAACATGTACTGGTAAATAGACTACATTTTAGCTTACAACTAGAATAATTCATATTCCTAATCGTTTTATGTGAGCTATTTAAAAATTCACTGTTTGAAGGCAGTCCTGTTATTCTTGACAGTCCAGTGGGATACATATGC
>JAVLVB010001238.1:535174-555014 GCA_032876305.1 Orestias chungarensis
ATATATATATATATATATATATATATATATATATATATATATATATATATATATATATATATATATATATATATATGAACAATTAAATGCTAGCAAGAGGATTTATTAAAGCAAGGTAAGCAAATGTCAGGATTATTTAAGTTGTTTTTTTGATGCAGAACCTTAAAATGGGCAGAAATTCAGCAATAACCTAATTTTTTATCAGTGTCCATCGTGTAAACCATCTTGGATACGCAGACCTTATGTAACGATGTAGGGAGACACATCTTGATTAATAAATGACTTATTGTATAAATATTGTATAATTTTTAAAGTTGTTCATAAACCAAAGGAGAATTAAATATGAGGTAAATTAATACCTCACATTTTCTTCATAATAAAATTCAGTAAAATATTTCATTTCATTTCAAGAAACCTTTATTCTGCATTCAATGCTTGATTTAGCACAGCTTGGTGAATTTCAATCTTTTTTTGACTTAAAGGCCTATAATGTTTTAATTAAAGTGCTGTTCTGCACAGAGTAATGTATACTAAACCATTATCTGACAAGTTCAGTTACATATAGGGATCTCTCCATTCTGAAGTTTATTATTTACCCTGCTCAGTTTTTAACTGAGTCAATTATGAAACGCAAACATTTGCAAGCGTGAAAGAGTGGTGTTTTCAGGGAATGACTGAAAGCAATATAATTTATTGCGAAATACCATCCTATTACCCATCTCAGGTGAATCTCAGCATTTGCTACTCAGTGGCTTAGCTGAACAATGATTCAATACTCTGTGTACATTTCTGGTCTATAACAACAACGTTAAGCCAACATACACAGAGTTGACTTGTCTGCACTATTTATGCATGACGGCCTTAATATTCACATGTGAAACATTACGAAACACTTTGATGTAAGGATAATATTGCGCTTCTGCTTGAATGAGTCCTCTGAGACTTGTTTGTGTGTGTTTGTGCTAATTTATTTTTAGTTGTGACTAAAATGTGTGTGGAATGTATATGTAATAATATCATTTCAAACGTTCCTGATGTCCTACTGCCATGTGTGGCAAAATAGTATCAGTCAGTCCATAAATAGTAACCTTACTTGTGTATGAGTAATGTCTTAGGATATATTGGAGCTCAAGTATTTACCAGGAACCTTAAAAGAATGATCATGAGGCAATGAGATGTCTTTTTCTACTTATTGAAATATTTGAACCAATCATCACTAAGTGCATACAAAAGAGTTTTTGTAAGAATCTTATAACTTGCTTCAAGCTGTAGCATTTATTTAATACATTAATCTGATGAAGTTAGAATATAGTGAACAAGCTAAAAGTGTTTGGTAACACATTTTTGAAAATTAAACATTTATATTACATAGATTCATTAAAACAGTGAACTATTTCAACCCTTTAGTTCTAGTTGTTTGGGTGATTACGACATACAACTAATAAAAAAAATTAAAACTAAACCTTCATGATTCAGATAGTTTCAATTTTGTTGAAAAAGTTGAACATTGGAAGCAAATGGTCTCCAGTTATCCTCTAAGTTATATAGCAGTCTTTGGAAAGGTAAATAGAAGTAAAAAGTGGGATTGGGACATTTAAACAAGCAATAAGGATAACTACATTTTTTAATATTGTTCAGCCATTACAGCCACTACATTGGTTGCGTAGGTTGCAACCTTTGCAACCTTTGCAACCAATGTTTCTCTTTGCTCCAAGTATGTCTTATCAGATGAATGTAAAGTTTGAATGTAATTTCTAAATCCATGTCGCAGAATCTGTAGGAAGAGTAAAGGGGCAAAGAATCAATGTTGTTTGAAGTCCCGTGTGAGGTTTCCAGTCATTGATTTTGAATGTCATGCCATCTGCTGGTGTTGATTCAATGTTTTTTCTGTAGACCAAAACTAACACAGCCAGGAAATTGTAGAGGTTCTTGCCCATGCTGTTAAAGGTACCAAAAGCTGGTTCAATGGTTGTACTTTTACTGCACTTGATTGGCCATAAAACTAACTGGAACCCAATAGAAAATTAATGGAGTAAGATCAAGACAACGATGAGCAACACCAGGTCAAACAATGTAGATGGCATGAAGACTGCCATCAAAGCAACCTGAGATTCACCTAACCTCAGTGGGTGGACAGGCTGATAGCCTCCATGCCACACAGCATTGCAGCAGTAGCTAATGCAAAAGGAAACCTAACCAACTCTTGAGTGTATTAAACTGAAAATAATTGCAACATTGTACATTTCTGACAACCTGGATTTTTGATTTTAATTATCTGTAAGGCATAATCAGCGAATTTACAACAAATAAAGCCATGGAATATTTCACTCTGTATAACCAACCTGTAAAATACCTGAATTTTACTTTCTGAAATGAGTGAAAAAAAATCCTAACTTTTTTTCAAAATGTTATTAATCACACCAATAGTGAACAAACCACATTATTCTGCTTTACATAAATCATGAAGATATACAGACACTGATGGGTTTTACCTAAAATGAATTTAAATAGCATTTAGATTATGAGTATGCTAACAGGAAATTACTAATAAAATAAAAGAATTTAAAAAAATAGTACAATTGCAATTTTGCACTTACCTTAATAGTGTATATTTTTTTTCTTTTAAACATTTTGAACTCTTAAAGCTCTTATTAATATTTACATTGTTCAAAAAACTTCCCTGCTGTTATTAATGATATGTTACTGTGGTCGTTTGGACAATAACGTTTGTTTTTTTTTGTTTGTTTGTTTTACATTAACTCAAATTAGTTTGTTGGACTGATACTGAATTATCACTTTGACTTATTCTGCCTCAGATGTTCTCCTTTCTGATTGACCTCTGCTTAATTAACCCATCTTCGCAGCTTTCTTGGCTCCCACAAAATGCTGACTACATCAGTTCGTATTTAAGTCGACTAAGCTGAACAAAAATTGAATTTGCAAGCCGCTCCACACAGTTTACAAGATGAAATAAACTGATCCGCTGCAATACCTGTTGTAAACCCACAAGTCACCATTTAATGCGCTCTGCAGTTTAGCTGATTGTGCAGGTCAGTGAAAACGGGTTTCCCTGTATAAAGATACGAGTTATATAAAGTGACTAATTAGGCAATCTGTCGCAGCATTTGGAATAATTGTGTGGCTAACTCATTACGGTGCTAATTTATGTCATTGAATAGAAAGGTAGTGATTTTGTGTCCAGATTATGTGCTTCATAAACAATTAATTAGCCTGCTGCCTCCTGCAAAGCAGGAATTTAAAGTTTTGTTGTTTGTTTTGAATGTACAGCACCTTGAAAAATGAGCGTGCTGTGCCATCCCTAGGTCTTAATCTTGTATTACTCATTAAAACGCTTAGTGATGACAGAGCAAATATGTCAACAAAACGGTATGTATTTCCCGCAGTTATTAAATACCTCGGAAATAAGTTTTAAGTTTTAACATTATCACTTGCTGAATGCTTGAGGGTTTAGAAAAGGAAATGCATAATTGACTGAGTGAAATTAAAGCTGGGACATGTTGTCAAACCAAAGTTGATCTTGTCAAAACAGCCTGCATGAAAAGCAGAACGTACTCTGACTCTTCCCCTTAAAATGCTTTGACAGCTCCGTGATTAGACACTAAATTGGAAATGTGTCTAATATATAATTAAATAAAAATCCACAAATCTCTTACAAATATTTGCAGCAAGGACAGTGCCATGTAGGTGGGAGCGAACTTAAAGCACAATTTTGACCAAAAATAAAAAAATGGCTTTCAGCTTCTAGTCAGAACGCAACTTCAAGCAAACACGCACAAACTGTGCTATTTTCATGGATTTAGCAGCATGGATTTTCGTGGATTTGGGCTGTGGAGGCGCACCAACGTAATCACTTAAACTCCCTCATGTTTAATATGACTGCTCGCATTTTTTTATTTTTCCTCAACACGGGTTCTTTTATCCCTAAAAAGAAGCTCAGTCAACTGAGTGGAAAACAGGATATGAATGGGGTAATAAAATTAAAGGTTATAAAAATATGAATAGCGAGACATGGAGCGAGTGTACAGGGAAAACAAGATGTTGTTGTTTTTTTTTCCTACATAGAAAATCTTCGCAAAACAACCCTTGAACATTTCCACTTATTGTCACATGATGAGCACATCCCAGTAAAAATGTATTACACTGGATTTTTATGTAATGAACTAACATTAGAAATGCTATAAAGGGCTTAAGATTCTTTAAAGTGACCCACTACTGTGTTCATCCCCTCTAAGCCATTCTAAGACTATTCTATTCTGTACTTACTTTGATCTAAAACATTCTTTGTAAGTTTGGTTGGTCATTTAACATCGAAACTCTGCTAGAAACTGATCCTCTTTCTGATATTCCTTGTTTTTTGACAAAAATACCATTTTGCATATTGCCGCATAAAGTTACATTTGTATGAAATTATTATTATCGACGTTACCATTTTAAAGATGTTAGCTGTGTCCCCTGTTTGACTTTTTTTTTAACAAAAGGATACGATTTTACGATCTGGCTCTCCTTATAGATGGCTAGTAAACAGTTAATAGTAAGGTAAATACTTAATCAGTTAATGCTTTCTAAATTATAAGTATGCCTTTATTGTGCATTACGTAAGGATGAGAAAAAGACATAACTGAGTGTTTTATTGAGAGTTTTTATACTAAACATTTCAGAGTAAAGTACTACCTTTTATGCACGTAATAAAATATTTTTATATAATACTTACTGAATCTTATAATGTAGTGACAGAGTACAATATTATTAGCTAAAATATTTGTTGTTTGTTCATTTAATGCATGCTGTGTCAAGATAGCTTTTTGTCGATGTGTTGTGATCTGTGTAGAATGATTCCTAGCATTCTTTGCCGTCCGGCAAAAAAAAAAGACTTCTATATTTCCCAGATGGCGGTGCGACTGTGTTGCACGGTGCACCACCGTGTGGAGGCAATATAAATGCTCCCATTGACGATCATGGCTGCATAATTACTGCAGAGTTTGTTCTGTGGTGGAGCGGAGACACAAGTAGTGTAAACTGGGGGGTACGGTGCCAGTGAGAAGCATAATTAAGGACACGCAATTCAATGCAATATAACGTGGTGATAAAGTACAATAATTTCTGCTACAAAATGGTGGAAAAATGCTTAACAACTCACTTTAAGCTAGTAACTTAAACTGAGTTGTTTAATGTGTCAACTCCCTTCTAGGTAAACGGATTTAGCTAACTATTTGGCATTAAAGCAGACAGATTTGTCTTTTGCACACCCTTAATAATATAAAATAAATACCAAATATTGATTTATGAAGTATCTAAAGATTAATTAATATCAAGAATTTGTTTGGTATTTGTAACCGGATTCTTATTGTAAACAGTGCTACAAATTTTTAGGCGTATTAGAAAATAGGAGGCAAAACCATATTTCCTTCCCCCTCACAATTACAAGTGCCTTGTGTTTTATCTGGACAAAATCCATTGGTGGTTGAAAGACTTTTAATAAAAGCAAACCAAAAAACAAGAGGTGTTAAACCTTTACAAAGCGGTGTATTTAGTAAAAATGTCATAGAGAACAAAAGTTAAATGTGAGCCCATGTAAGGGTTTACCAGCTTTCGGGTTACAGATACTGTCAGTTAAATGATGCCAACAACTGATATCAGCTTTTCCACATCGGTGATGCTTTCATCATTTCTAACAGAATGTTTCATCGGTGCCAAGTCCAAATCTCTTTCTGGGATTTGTAAGGCACAGCTTTGAAAACATTCCTGCCATATAGCTGTACATTTGCACTCTCATGAACAAAATTACATTTCTCTCCTGAGTTTTTATTATTGCATCGGCTGCTGTCTATGCCAAGAATTTCATATTACTGGCTCAGCAGGGTTAAAATATTGCCCTTGATTACTTTCAGTCATGTTGGCCTAAGAAACGAAAGAAAAAAAACCAATCTGAGTTGTTTTTTTTGTCATATCTCTTCTTTTTCTTAATCCTACTTAATTCTCATCTCTAATGCAGACTGAAAAAAAAACCTCAAGACTTTATCCAAAACGTAACAATGGCTTTTCAAAATAAAGAAGGGATTGACTAATTTCACTTCAATGCAACATTGTGTTGTTGTTTTTTTACTTCCAAGGCAAGGATTACAACAGGCCTTTTAAACTGTTAGATTCCTGCTGCTTTTTAATATCTTCTGTGATCTATTTGTGTCCTAAACTGCTAATAGCTGAAAGTAATCAGCACAGCGGGGGTGGTGCTCCGATAATGGATTGGTTCTTTTATGTTTCTACCCCCCAAAAAAGGGGTTGAATTGGGATTTTTTTATGCCCCTCTTATATTTATCACTTGTCTAACTTCTGTTTTTATCCACCTCCATGCGCATCTTCGTGGTAAAAGATATTCAACCTGGCACCCGTGTGGTTTAGAGGAATGGGCTTGTTTTTATTTTGCCTTAGCAAAGTGAGATTATGGTAAACCCGTTAGAGATTTTAGGGGAGAAAGTTGTTTGGAAACCGAATAAGCTTAATTTGAAAAACTCTGACCCAAAAGGGTTGAGGGATTCTTTGAAAGTAATTCTGTATTTGATCACTGCGATAGCTATGATAATTACATGCACTTTGCTGCCATTCCTAACCTGAAGTGATCTACAATTTTTCCTCTCTGAAGTGCCATTTGGCTGTGCAAATCTGCAGGACTGTGCACCGCCTTGTGGAAGCAGTGGAAATGTTGTTATTAACTGTAATGGTTGAAAAATTACTTCAGAGTTTGTTCTGTGGTGGAGCAGAGGCACTAGTCATATGAATTGGGGGTTTCAAGTTTAAAGTAGGCAATATTGTTAAGTTGATGCAAAATGTGAATAAAGGTATATCTATTTTTGACCCATTTGACCCATTCTTTTCTCCACAAACAACTTGAGTGACCTTTAAAATCCAAGAACTAGAGCATTTTCTTTCAGTACACAAATGGTCGACATTATATACCCACGTTAAAAATTTAACATGCATCCCCACTATGCATCAATCCAGCCATTTATCGCTTATTCTTTTTGGGTTGCGGTCATATCTCCAGTGGCTATCAGGCGAGAGGCTGGGGTACACCCTAAATAGGTTGACAGTCCGTCGCAGGGTGCATCCCCCACTAATACTTGGGTACACCTCCCATAAACAAGACACACTTTTGACATTGTTCTTGCTGCATATTTGAGAGAATCTGATAGAATTTAATTTGTTTTGTTGTATAAACCTGACTCTTTAGCATAATGTAAAAATGTCCAATAGAATTGGGGTCAGTACCTCTCAAGGCCTCTCAAGAAACTCAACTTTGATTTCAAAGTATCTACTTTGTAGATATCAATTGTCTATACCCACTTATCAACAACAGAGCACACTGCACTTCTTTAGAAAACATAGCTCCTTTAAGGTTTGGAGTAATATGCTATAAATGTTCTACAAATTTGCTGTGGGGGTGTATTCTCTTCTCCCATCATCTGTTGGGGCAGCAGCATCATAGTCAGTGACTTAAACTGCTCAAAAGCCTGACAAAGTAGGCTGCTTCTGTTCTGGCTAGTATGACAGTGCAACTGGAGATGATGGTGCAAAGAAGGATTGACAAGAAAATGAGTACATTTATGGATAACCCTTATTGTCCTCTTCATGAGACCAGTATATAACAAAAGTGCGTCTTCATTTAGAGACTGTTTCCTGCCCACTTCCATCGGCATCTAAAGTATCTGTTTAAATGAGCTTAAATGATAAAAGTTACAATAACATTTAATTTTTCTTTGGAATAATGCAATCGTATTGAATTTGAGTCCTTGCAGGGTAATAGTGGTGTTGGTCCCAATCCATCACAGAGAAATACATAGAGATACAGGATAAAAAACATAGATACAGTCAAACCGAAAGCGATTTAGACCTCAATAACATTAATGTTTTTGGACTGTGGGAGGTAGTCAGAGTATACTCAGAGATTTTACACATCCACAAGGAGAATATGAAACTTTATGCTAGAAGTTCTTGGGCCGGGATTTGAACTCAGAACCTTTGAACAGCAGGAGCAGCGCCAACTGCACTGCTGCGTAATCCGTATTCCACAACCAGTTTGGTTTATGTTCTAGATTACCCACGTGGGAAGAACTGGTTATATTCAACTTGTTACCATTAATATGCTATAAACGTTTAATTGTCGATTGATGAGTTTTTATCTCTATTCGCCTTTTACATTTGCTGATAGCTAAGAAGAAGAAACCGATGCATTAATTGTTTCTGCTCCTTTTGCTTCTCCTGTTGCATCCTTTACAGCAAGGCGGAGTTGCACTCAGGATATTTGTGAGATGGAAGTATTTTCAAAAATCTCTTCCTGACAATGGAGATGTTATCAGGGACAATCAGCCAGCTAATTCTGCATTAATTAGAGATAAACTCTAAAACGCACAAACAAGTTAAGGGATGTTTTCGGGGTGGGAATGGGGTTTAACTTGTGTTCTTTCATTACGTTCCGCATGGCTGAAGACAGAAAGAAGCAACTGGCAGGAAACTGCTTCGGTACATTCACAGCATCCTCGATCGTCTCCAGGGACCAAACAACTCTCTGTGGCAAATGCTAAAAGCTGTAATGTTGGGCGATGTTGCATAAATGTTTCAGAATGACGGTGCTTGTTATATGGGCTAGACGGAGCCTCTGCGGACCAATTTGAGCTTCCTTATAATGGCATCTCTAATGCTAGAGTCTACATGAAAATAAACAAGTCTGTAAGGCAGAATATTAAGTGCACTCTATTATTGCTCTTTTTCCCAAAGAAATTGATCTTGTTTTATGAAATTCAGTCTATAAAGCTTGGCAATTGCTATTTTACAACTGCTACAATGCAGCAAACTAGTGAACTGTTTGTTTGCCATCAGCGCCGTAGAGGAAATGCTTAAAGCGATAGGATTGGCTACACCTGGTGTGACTGTGAGATGTATCTCCGTATCGTGCGAGTGTTTGTGTCCATGGGATATTGTGTGTATGTGTTTGATCTTTGCTTCACCTGTATAGTATGGCTGATTCCTTGATCCAGCAGGTTAAGGAGGGCTTTGGCTCTGTGCTGCTGACCCATCTGGACCATGCGCCAGGGTTTCGGCCCTCCTCCCAGTAGTAAAGCGCACAGAGCTAATCTCCGCTCCTCTTGCTCTGTACAGACCTTTACAGTTACAGCTGTGACAAAATTTTAATGGTCAATGACCCAACATACCCCTAGCGATTTTATTTATTTATTTTTTAATCTAGTACCAGATGTGGCTTTTACCCTGGTGAAAGAAACCCAAACATGCATGGATATGATGAAAACAGATGAGTGACTTGTATAATTTTTTTCCATTTTTATTTGGTTTATGCTGGCTTTAAGCTGATCCTTTTCAATCTTTAGCTCTTGTCGCAACGTCATATTTACCCTGATTTTCTGCCCGTCTTATCCCATAAACACACACATACACACGCTGCGAAAGCAAAAGAGGATCAGTGCTCAGATCCACTCACATTACAACCCTCTTTGTTGCACTCTCTCTGTGTCTTGATGTGTTTTTCCCCTTCCTCTCTGTCTACCTGCAGACACAATACCATCTCTTAGTCGCTCTTCGACAAGGACATATAAAACACACACACACACACACAGACACACGCACGCACACACACACACGCACACACACACATTGCTGCAGAGCTGGATAAAATTTGAGAGGCAGGATAATGTCAGCTGACCAAGGCCTCAGTGGCTCCCAGTCATCCATGGCTGCCAGCTTCACTAACATCATCTCCACTGCACAGTAATGGGACAAAGGCGGCCTGCTTTTTCCTGTAGCTTTTAATAGGGCAGCTCTGTCTGTGCAAGCAATTCAGACACTGACAGAGGAAGAAGAGGAAAAGCATAACATGTATCACGGGATCCTTGTGCGGTTTTGATCTTTGAGGGAAGATATCAGGACGTGCAATCGCATCAGGAGGACTGAATGTCATATGTGAGAGAAATCTGTTCCTGCAAGGAATATTGTTAAAATTTTTCTTCATTAAGTCAATATTTCTTGATGAATAGTGTCTGAGGGCTGGACCAGCTGCCACTGGGCATAAAACACCCTGGTTTTGCCACTAAAATGTCAGCAGTTGAGATTGGATTGTAGGCAAAGCAAGCTGGAAATGGAAAATGTGGAACAAAAAGATGGGACATTTAGTTCGGTTTGTCAGCTTTGATTCTTGGGGAAATACACCAAGAATCATGACTCCTGTCAGGGAAATGCCAATGCTAAATGTCTGCAACTCTGTGCATTGTATACCATTTAAAAATGGCATCTAAAAGATTAATATGTTTTGACATAGATTGTTTTGGTATAGGCTTTTATAAAAAGCAACTTAGAAATTAGACACAATGTTACAGGTTTTATCAATCTGACCATAAGCTACCTCAAGGTAAATCCCTAGCCAGAGTCAGTGGTGACGGTGAAGAGATGGAAGGAAGTGTAAAAAGAGTTGTAGAGAGCGTATAGAGGTATGGGTAAGAGGTTTGATAGGAGGTGTTCTTTGAAGAGGTGGGTCTTCAAGAGTTTCTTGAAAACAGAAACTGGACACTGATGTTCTTGTGGTGCTTTGTAGGTCATTCCACCATCTTGGAACAACACAAGAAAACATTCTGGATTTTCTGGATTGGTGTGGGCACTGCTAGATGACAATCGATTGATGACTGAAGTGACTGAATCTCAAGTGTGCCAAACCTGTGGTCAGCTCCTTGAAAAAATTGACTAAAGAGGCTAAAGAAAGGCTTCAGGACTGCACGGTTTTAACAGACTGGTGCGTTTTTGATGATGCCACAAGCAGCCTGAATGAATAAACGGACACTGTGACTTCTTACATCAGTTTTTTTTGAAGACATCTGTGTTCCCCCCAGGACTCACATTAAATACAACAATGACAAGCCCTGGTTTAATGCCAAATTAAAACAGCTTTGCCGGTCTAAGGAGGTAGCACATAGACGTGGGGATCGGGCGCTGTACAACCAGCCAAGGAATACCCTAACTAAAGAGATCAAAGCTGCAAAGAAGAACTACTCCAACATGCTAAGCAGCATGATGTCCAGTAACGACCCATCAACTGCCCGGAGGTGTCTCCAGAACATCACCAGCTACAAAAGGCCACCTACACAGACAATGGGAGATCGTCAACTGGCCGACAACCTTAACAGATTCTACTGCAGGTTTTAACAGCCCAGCAACGAGCTCCCATCCAACACCACTTCACACCCATCCGACTATCAGCCACCCATCCAGCCTGCCCTGAAGATCTGCGAGGAAGACGTGCTGAGACTTTTTTTAAAACAGAAAGTCAAGAAGGCCCCAGGTCCTGATGGAATCTCTCCCTCCTGCCTGAGGATCTGTGCAGACCAGCTTGCACCTGTCTTTTCTAAGATCTTCAACGGATCACTGGAGCTGTGTGTTGTTCCGTCCTGTTTTAAAAGCTCCACAATAATACCCAGTCCTAAAAAGACAACTACCACAGGACTAAATGACTACAGACCTGTTGCCCTTACCTCTGTGATCATGAAGTCCTTTGAAAGACTGGTTCTCAACCACATTAAGGAAATCACAGACCCCCTGCTAGACCCCCTGCAATTTGCCTATCGGGCCAACCGTTCAGTGGACGATGCAGTGAACATGTGTATCCACTTCATCCTCCAACACATTGAACACCCAGAAATTGTGTTCCTGGATTTCAGCTCAGCCTTCAACACAATTATTCCAGGACAATTACACGCAAACTGACTGAACTCAGCGTACCAGCCTCCACCTGCCAGTGGATAACTCACTTTCTTACTGACAGAAAACAACAGGTGAGGCTGGGAAAGTGTACTTCAGTGATCCGAACCATCGGCACGGTTGGCCCACAGGGTTGTGTACTCTCCCCACTGCTCTTATCGCTGTACACAAATGACTGTACCTCCATGGACTCCTCTGTTAAAATCCTGAAGTTTGCAGATGACACAATCGTCATTGGTCTCATCAAGGACAGTGATGAGTCTGCTTACAGACGGGTGGTGGATCAGGTTGTCTTCTGGAGCAGTCAGAACAATCTGGAGCTGAACACAGCAAAAACAGTGGAGATGACCGTGGACTTCAGGAGGAGCCCCCCAACCCTGCCAGCACTCACCATCCTACACAGGACTGTGATGGCTGTGGAGTCCTACAAGTTCTTGGGCACAACGATCTCCAAGGACCTGAAGTGGGACAGCAAAATCAACTTCATCATCAAGAGGGCTCAACAGAGGATGTACTTTCTGTAACAGCTGAGGAAGTTCAACCTAGCCCAAGAGCTGATGGTGCAGTTCTACACAGCCATCATAGAGTCCATCATCACCACATCCATCACAGTGTGGGGCAGTGCTATCACAAAACACGACACCAAGAGACTGCAGCGCATTATCAAGTCTGCAGAGAGGACCATCGCTGTAAAGCTGCACGCACTGCTGGACCTACATGCCTCCAGAACCAGGAAGCATGCACAGAAAATCATCACCGACCCGTCTCACCCTGGCCGTCACCTGTTTCGGTGCCTTCCATCAGGCCGACGCTTCAGCCACGTGAAGACCCGTACGACCAGGCTACAGAAAAGCTTTTTTCCAACTTCCATTATTCTCATGAACGATTGAAGAATTTATTTATACATTTTTATAACTTCTATAGTTTCTATACTGCACAAAACTGCACTTAAAAAAATATATAAATTACACATGCTAAATGTTACAAATGTTTCTTTACTGATTCTAAATTGAGACATAAGCCTTTGCAAGAGTATTAAAGCAGATGGGTGCCGTACACTTAAGACCTTTGTAGGCTGGGATCAGGGACTTAAATTTGACAGAGGGGTGACATCAGACTGTTTGGGATCTTACCATGCTCGATGACATTTCCACTGCTTCATACTGTTTTATCACTTGAGTCTACTTTAAACTTTATTTTTCCTTTCCTCCATTGGGCTTGATGATGCGGATTGCTCACTTTTGGTTTCTAACATACTTGTGAGTGAACCACAGAAAAGCTGGACAAATAATTAGACTGAGCAATTGATTGCACCAGGTTATATCTGGGGTGTCATAGTAAAGATGATTAAACACAAAAAACACCACAAGTTTTCAGATTTGTAGAATAAACTAACAATTGCCATAACTCTAGTTTGTGTTGGTACACAGCCTAAAATACCGATAGAATACATCAAAGTTTCTAGTTGTAACCTGAACTTCAAGCTGTATTCTTACCCAAGGCACTAAAATTATGCCTTGCGACTGCTGTGAAACACTTGATTTCCTCACCAAGAGTGGATTGGGTTTTCCAGCAATAAAACGTACCAATGACATACGAATGTCTCTTTCTCATTTCTTCTCAGTCTTTAATCTCCATTCATTTAGCACGCTTGTTATCCTCCTCCTCTGCACTGTGTTCCTTTTTCCCAGTGTCTCAGCCTAAATGTGGAAATTATCCACCTCACTGTTTTATCCTTTTTCTACCCTCCAGGTACTGCAGCTGTCACGGCAAACATCTCTCCTTTAACATCACAGCGCTGCCATCCCACTCTCACACATAGACACAACTTCACACTTACAAGAGCCTTGCTTTCTCTGACCAAGAATAAATTTAGGTTGCAGCAGAAACTGTGACGTTAGATTGTGGTTTAGCTGATGTTTGAGAGTAGTATGGGGAGAGAAAATTGCGGCGGCCACATGTACTAATTCACATGTAATTCAAAACAAACCAAAAAAAGGAGAGACGTACCACTTTCTCTTGGCTGTTGTTATTTAACTCCTAGTCATCCACCCACACAGCAGGGCAGCCAGACTCTTGACACCATTCCATTTAGCCCAAACTCCTGCCAGAGGATCCAACTAATAACTCACATAGCCAAAGCGCGAAACAATTACTTTCAAGAAGAAACAGAGGAATCAGGGGAAATGAGGGAAAGCGTAACCTTGAGAGAGGATAATGTTTTTTAACATCAGCCAAAAACCCCTGTGCTGACAGTGATGCGGCCAAGAAAGAAGGGAGGAAAAAAAACATCAGAGTTTGTTAATGAATCTCTCAACTGAACTTAAGTTGCATTACTGCATACATTCATCACTATTCAAGGCCTTTCTCCTCTGCTCTCTGCAGACTGGGAAAAAGAGAGATAAAAGAGTCTGAGAAAAAAATGAAAGGAAAGGAAAAAAAAAACCCCTCCTGATATTAAATGCTTCGTCAAACAGGGAGTGAATTACCTGAAGCCACTGGGGACATTTCAATAGCATACACAGCTCATTATGCATTATCTACAAAACAGATGATTTTTGCGTTCACCTGTAGATTTCAAATGTAACATAACAGTGGGTTTATGTTAGCCTTCAGCAAGGAGCAGAGTACCTCTGATCAATTGATATTTAACTTGAATTAGAGATGTTTGGTGGTGAATACCAAGAGAACAAATTAGAATGTAAAAGGAAGGTCCCTGCTTTATTTTTGTTTTATATTCTTAAAACATGTCAGTTAAATTAGGTGCATATCCCTCTTAGATCTTAATCAAATTACCCATTTTCTTTGTCAGAGAGCATGAAAACATAAAGCAATCTGTAGGAGTGTGGCTAATCTTTTATATGCTTCTAAGTGTGCAGCATAATTAAAGGTTTGCATTAAATGCATCATTAATGAAGTTTTTTTTTTAAAGTGCTTATTTTGTAATATGTAAAGATTATGCTTAAACAGATATTCACTTCAAGAATTTACTTTTTAAAATTGTTCTGTAAATTCAGTATCACACTCTCAAAAGTATACTGTTTTTTTGTTGTTTTTTTTACAAGATTTTTCAATTAATACTATTTAATGTTGGAAGTTATTTTTTAAATGTCCGGTTGGGAGTAACTGTAGAGAAATGGGCAAATTAGGAAAGTCTAGAGATGCTTTTACAAACTAATTTAAATTTCTAAGTTTTTCTATTTTAAACAAAGTTTTTACTGTTTCTGCTTACACGCCTGGGATGAGTCCATAACCCAATGTTATTATCTATGAATACTTGCGCAGACCATTTTCACACCAACTGGAAATATTTACATGACATTTATAGCATTACATTTGAATTATGATTGGGATGCTCTGTATTCATGTTAATTATATAGAGTTATATAGAGTATCATTTTGGAATGAATCTGACTGCTTTTCATTTAAGTTAGACCAGGCGGAAATCTAGTCGCACCTGAATTGCTCCTGAAAAAGCCTTGTGGGCATTTTCTATGGAATTGGTGCTAGATAAATAAAGGTAATTGGGCAGGAAATCTGGTTTTCCAGTCCAGATTTTGTTTAATTGAAACATTTGTTTGTTTTTTTAAAGATATAATGTAATTGATTACTGAAGAATAAAATCTTCTCTATGCTACAGTCATGCACTTTTTGCTGGGGAACTCATCATTTAGGATCTACCTTACAATAAATGTACATTTTTACATCAAGCTAAACGGTTCTGGTTAAAAGATTCAAATATCATGAAAAAATTTGATTTGTTTCAGTAATTCGTTACAAAAAGACTGATATATTTCTAATGTTTATTGCTTTCTACAAGACTTGGATTTTCAGAAATGTTGTCCAATTTAAAAAGTATGAATATTAAATGTTTGTGCTTGTAAATGGCCTGGTAAACAGCTGCATGGACCTCAGAAAAAATGTGGCTTAACACCAGCAGATGACATTGCGCTCCAGTTACTAACTACACAATCATTACACTGCACCTCAAGCAACATGGAGCAGTGCTCTCTTCTGTCGTCCTCTAGACTCTGGGACCTTGATTTCCACAGGAATTGCAAAAAACACTCTGATCAGAGAGCATAACGTGGACCACCCAGTAGCCATTCAGTCATTTTTTGTTTATTTTCCTCTCTTGTTAAAGAGTGTCTTAACGCAAGGAATGCAACAGTTGGAATCTGTCTTGCATTCGTCTATACATTGTGGTTCTTGATTCACTGACTCCTTCTGCAGTCCTTTTGAATCTCCCCCACATTGTGGAATTGGTTTTACTTGTAACCACAGATGCATACGTCGGTAGGCAATTTGGGGTTAAGTGCCTTGCCTTGTACACTTTTTTTTTCCTGCCACATCTTTTCCTTCCCTTCGCCTCTCTATTAATGTGCTTGGACAAAAAGCTCTCCGACCAGCCTCTTCAGCAATGACCTTTTGTGTCTTGCAATCCTTGTGCAAGGTGTCCCATGTTTTGTAGACTAAGAGGCCCTTTAAAGTCCTTTGGCAGGTGTGTTGAGTTAATGAACTGATTACAGTGTGGCACCAGTTGTCTTCAATTTTCTGAGATAATGAACTTGTAACATGGACTTCTACACTGCCTTTCTGATGGTTCAGACCGCTTTACAATGAAGCAACATTAACCACAGATGCATACATCGGTAGGCCTTTTGGGGTTAAGTGCCTTGCCTTGAGGCCCATTGACATGTAGCAGAAGGCAGCTGGAATTGATACTGCAACCTGCGGATTGCAAGGTAAAAAGTCTACCCACCCAACATTAAATTAAATTAACATTTGGAATATATCCGTCTTTGTGCAATGAAGTAATATAATATGGAATTTTTTTATTTATTATTTAAACAACTCAACTTTTCATGATATTCTAATTTTTTATCCAGCACCTGTATGTCTCTGACTTTTACCTGTTATTTACTAAATGCAAAACAAAATCACAGGTTTTATACATTTAATGCATCACTGACTCTGTGATAAAACATATGCATTGTGCTTGGGTAACCCCGGACAGGAACTGTAAATATGATTTCTTTAGGCTGTCCTTGTCCTGTGATTCTTTTTAAACTGTCATGAGAACTTAGTGTTTACATACTTAATCTGTTATTTTGGTTTAACTTCCATTCACCCTTCTATGTGAAATACTGAAAGAAACCCCCTATTGTTTTATAAAGTAATGATGTTGAAAGGTGTGAGCTTAAAAGGCTTAACAAGCAATGTGCATGTTGCGTTTTTTAAAATGTCTTTATCAATCAATTTTAGCAGTGACCATGGTTGCTGTGGTTATCTTTTTTTAAAGCACTGTGTGTATATCTCCTGATATTGTAGACTCTTACTAAGATTACCTAATCCAGTGGATCCCAAAAGGATAAAACACATGTTCAGCCTTCTGTTGTCTGCTATTAGCTATCTGCTTTTCGGGAGCCTTACTTACTTACATGCCCTCAAAGAAAATGTGTTTGTTTTTGTTTTTTTACAGAGACTACATACAACTTTTGTGCTTCATTTTTTAAACGTCTGACTAATACTAAAAACAGCTGATTTTGATTAGTTGTTTTTTTTTATAACAACTTCCACAATAAAGTGTTGGTGTCAATATGACCTGGTAGTTTCTTTGTTTTTTTTATTTCTCCCCTTATTACCTTTTTTTTTCTTTTCAGAACAGTCGATCAGTAAAGCAGAGCTGTCAGATGTAGAATTGATTTCCCTGTGCATCTCAGTTTTGAAAAAAGACAATAACATGATCTTATAAAGTTTCTGTCATGTCATTTACCTCAAACCCTCAGCTTGAATTGGACATTTGGACTTATCAACTAAGATGATAAATGTTAAAATACGAGCCGCGATTTTACGTCTGTGGTTAGAGCAAATTTATATGGGCACAAATTGCAGTTAAAAATATGTTGTATTTATAATTCAGGGTGTTAAAAGTAAAAATAAAAAGTTTTACATTTCTGCTTTGCTTTGTATGAATGAAATATTAAAAGTTCTGACACTTATACCCATTCACTCTCTGTTGGCTGCTAAATAATCTGTCCAATAGTTGTATTTTGGAGAAACATTGCATTGTATACATATCGTTGTTACCAGCACGGGTGACAGTGATGTGTTCAAACACAAACTTTACAATTTTATAACATCCATAGCCATTGTTTAAAGCATGTAGTGGTTTTTTCATGAACTAAACTAGTATACTATGCAAAAACTGTGAAAATCACCTTATTGTCGTAAATTAAAGTTAGTATTCTTTTTGTGCTTTAGCGACTTGCCCCTCTGTAGTACATACCGTGTCAGACGACATGTCTTTCAAATGTCCAAAATTAACCAACTGTAACATTAATGCAGTAGTAAAAGTGGATATTTAGAGCAAATGAGATTGACAATCCAACCAAAACATTTTGAGGCTTGAGTCAGAGGGCTGATTCTGCCTGCTATCAGACCTCATGCCATTCCACTGAAAGCCAAGCTCATCTATGGTCTGATTGGAAGGTCACAGTTGTGATTGAAATGACATTGACCAATCAGCTGCAAGGAAAACAATTTTTGTCCACATTTGTGCGTGCATGTTAAAAGTCAGATGCAAGTTTGGCAACTTGAGCACAGTGTCACATTGTTTTATTGGTAATTTAATAATGCAAGAGTGTAAAATTCTCTGATTTAAAAAAAAAAAAAATTGTATTTTTTTTTTTAGTAAGCATATAGAGCTAAACATTCTCAGTTAAAAGCACCACACTTTTGTGGCATGGACTTTTTTTTTCTTACTTGCATCCCATCGACACGTGTACAAAGCAGAAATTTTCTTCTGTTTTATTTTGCACTGTTGCAAAACCCAGTTCACAACTGTTCATCCTGATTTACAAATACAAAAAAATATATGACTGGAACTTTTGTCCTTAACTTTGCAGTACATGTTTGCCTGTGCATGTTCCAGTGCATGTGTCACTTGTGACTCTCTTCAGAGGCTGACTGGAGACAAACCCATCTGGGAAAATGTGATTTGAGAGGATATGAGGGAGTTCCTCCAACATGATGCTTGTACAAATCATCTCTTTAATATGCCAGAAACTCTCTCCTAGATCCTAGATGAACAAACACATACATGCACAACATCATGATGCAAAACAGAGAGAGGGGGAGGAAAAAAATAACACCCTGCTGTAGGCTGATGGAGCATGATAGCATCACATACTGGGATAAACGAGAAGCAAACCAAAGATAAAGGTGAAGTGACTGTGGGGGAAAAAAATAACAGCATAGGAGGCATATAAAGATATGGTTGACACAGGCTGGCAGAGTCAATGCTGAGCCAAGCAGTGCCAGGCTGGTAATTGGATCGAGTCTTTGGGGAGGGCAGACACTGGGGATGGGGTGGGAGCTAAAATCTCTGTCTCCCAAGCCCATCAGCCAAAAGTGGCTGCAAACCACATTACACACTCATTTGGCTGATAAAATTCCACACCAAGCCCAATTATAATCCGAGCAGATTTTTTTCCGATTTTAGCTGAAAGACATTTTAATCTGATATACATAGAATTGAAACATCTGTACGCTGCAGCAGTATCTATATTAATAGCATCACTCCTACTGATGTTCAGCCTGAATGACAGACAGAGAGAGATAGAAACAGATAGAGTTGTCCTATGGTTGTATTACTGTAATACCTTGGTTTAATGGATGTCTGCTTCGGAATAAGGCTGTACTCTGTCCAATTGAGATTCTGTTGTGTTAAAGGGAGGAGGGGCGCCTCCCCCCTCTCCTTTCCACAAATCCTCTTCTAGATGAGATTGGGGTTCAGAAGGAAGGGAATGAGCGGACTCTAAGAAAGACAGAATGATGCTCACAAATCCAGCTGAGGATTTTGCCGGCTGAAGATTTGTGTGTATGCGGTGGTGGGGGTATGGAGTGCTGAACGACACGTCTGTTAATTCCCCTGTCAGGCCGTGTGTGTGTGTGTGTGTGTGTGTGTGTGTGTGTGTGTGTGTGTGTGTGTGTGTGTGTGTGTGTGTGTGTGTGTGTGTGTGTGTGTGTGTGTGTGTGTGTGTGTGTGTGTGTGTGTGTGTGT
>JAVLVB010001238.1:565070-577056 GCA_032876305.1 Orestias chungarensis
TATATATATATATGTATATATGTATATATGTATATATATGTATATATGTATATATGTATATATGTATATATATGTATATATATATATATATATATATATATATATATGTATATGTATATATGTATATGTATATATGTATATGTATATATGTATATGTATATATGTATATGTATATATGTATATGTATATATGTATATGTATATATGTATATGTATATATGTATGTATATATATATGTATATATATATGTATATATATATGTATATATATATGTATATATATATATATGTATATATATATATGTATATATATATATGTGTATATATATGTGTATATATATATGTGTATATATATATGTGTATATATATATGTGTATGTGTATATATATACACACAGACACATGCATGAGCAAATTACTGTGGTAAATATCAGCTCGCAACAAAAATGCATAATTGTTCCCTGGCTGGAACTACATCAAGTTTTATTGACTCCTCAGCAACAACACGCAGCTCATTTAGTTCTTGCTTCATCAGTAATTTTTTTTTATGCGGCCCTGATGCGACTCAGCCTTTTGCAGGGAACAAGAGTTCAGTTTCTGTATGATAAGTGAACAAGGACTTCACAGTTAAATTACTCCTGGAGAGACACAAGTGAAAGAGAAAGTACCACAATTATATAAATATTGTTTTCCTCTTCCTGTCAAAATCCATTCCGCTTTTTTTTCCCTTTCTGGAGTTAGAAGCTCTTGTTTGAAGAAGAAACAACGAGCACTTTGCCAGAAACATTTTAGCAGGTCAAAACTAGGGAAAGGTCCTTTGAGAGGTCATTTTTCTTCTACCACAGCACATACTGGCGAGGTGTGAGGTATTATGGGACTGTGGAGGGTGCTGGGGGAGTGGCAGGGTGGGAATACAGCATAGAGCTATCTTTGGAAAGACCTCTTAGACTTACCTTTATGACATCAGTGGAGATATTTTCAAAGTTGTCTATGTGTGTGTGTGTGTGTGTGTGTGTGTGTGAGTGTGTGTGTGTGTGTGTGTGTGTACGCACAATCGTGGGTTTGTGTATATGCATGCACATTTGACCAAACATTCATAATTGGGCCCTGTAGCTCGTTAGGCTTTGAGTCGCGCTGTCGTCATGCCAACCAACCACTCTCCTTTTGTGTCTTTTCTTATTTTGTGTAGGGATGGCAACTGCATGAAGATGCCTCACACAGAACAACAAAATGCTCCTTTCATTGGACCTCGGTGAGCAGCTTTACCTTTTAAGCCTGAGCTCTTCGCATCCTTTTGTTTTCTGTTTTAAAGAACCTTGGCACCTGTCTAGACCAACATTACTGACTGCAGGTTAATGTGTCAGCACCATGTGTTGTATCTCACCTAAATATGTACGTGTGTGTGTTGTTTTTGTTGAATGAGCTCGGTCTAAGTGTGTTACTGGGCCAGTCTCATTAAGAGTTTACTGCTTTTTTTGGACACCGCTTGGAACACCTTATTCGAACGAGACGTGCTGATCCTTATCAGTCACAACACCTGGTGTGTTGACATCTGGCAGGTAGAAATCATAGCAGATGTAGAGGATAGAGAAGTAAAATAGGAGAATGAGATAATATGAAGAAAAAGATGGGGGGGGGGGTTGCAAAAGTACAGCTATTGTAGTCTTTTGCGTTTGGTCATATTGCAAGCACAAAATTCATGATTTCTTGGGCCTGATCTTAGGTAATGGAGCCGATCGGCACTACTACCGATCGTGTGGTGATGGTAGAAAGGAACAACTCCCTTTTAACGGGAAGTATCCTCCAGCAGAACCCAGATCGGTCTGGGTGTAATTCTACAGCACTTTTTAATGTAAACATGTAAAACTATTCATGACTTTCCCTTTACGTCAGAGTTATGCACATACAGCATTTAAGGATTATGAATACCTCCATAAGACACCGTATATCTACAACCAGTCATTAAGGGAGAACAAAAGGAACAGCCTACATGATTAAACTTCCTCAGTCATACTCGCTTAGCCCAAACCAATTGTTTTTGCTCTTCTTTGATAACCTTTTTAGTTCATCTCTGTCTCAATTTCACTCTCTAATTGTCTGCCGTTGCTAATTAAAGCCAGACCACCATTTACTATCTAAATCTAACAGTCACCTAACAGCTTGTGTAATTATATCCTGGTCCTTTAAGTCTGTTCTGCTTATGAATCAGTTGGATTAACATCGTTTTGATCATACCTGTTTGGCACACTTAATGAAGGGATTAAACATTTAGTATAAACACCTGTTCATAAAAATGGCTTTATCAACAACAAAAAAACTTGGTTCGAATTTTAATGTCAAATATAAACCTTTGTTAGGCAAGATTTACTTATTAAAACATTGCTTTGAAATGTGTCCCTATCATGAATTTAAAGCTTTTTTTTCCCCCATTCAGAGAGTTTGAGCTGCCTGATGCAATACCTGGTTACCTGGAGCTACTTAAGCAACAGTTATCTTCCAATCAGATTTTTAATAGGGACAACCAATCTCCCACCCAATCAAAATCTGATCTCAACTCGAAATTTCATCACGTTTACTCCAGCTGAAGCACTGCATTTGGAGTGCGGCTCAATCAGCCTCGTTAATGGATGAGCCGGCAGAATGTAAATGTTGCCCCGGATGGCCTGGCCTCTCTTGTGCTCTTCTAATTGTTAACCACGACGTTTACATCAAAAACCATTGGCCGGTCCGGTGCCGTTAACCTCTTGCTTCTGTTGCCCCCGGCAACCGGTGAGAGTCTCTATCTGCCACCACAGTCGAGCAAAGATGCAGTCTGTGAATAAAAGACTGAGAGTAGATATTGTGGATTCTGATCATGCAAGAAGAAAAGGAAAGACCGAACACATGCTGGGTCCTGACAGATGTAAATGTCAGCTGTATTGTTTGATTTGAATAGCTATGAGTGGAGAATACCTATGCCAGGGATTCAATGTTTTTTGAAAATGTTTTTGTGTATGTGCCTAACAGAGGCTGCGGGGGCTGAGGCACACAGTGGAGCTACAACAGACACGAACAGCCCGAAGGAAACTCTCATCCTCGACTGCACATAGGCTTTTTTCACTCTTAACTATGTGTGTCAGCTTTCTCTACGTGTCTTTTTTTCTTCTTCTTCCGTTTTTACTACCTGCACTCGTTTGCTTGTTTCTCCGCGAAGCTTTTTGGGAAGGTGAAGCAAAGGAGTTGAGGCACTTCATACAACTCATCACAGGGCTTGCTGCCGCTGCTCAAACAGTTCTGGCCCCCCACTGGGAAAGATGAGAGGCTTGATTACAGTCAAATTAGCAAATGAGCAGGTTAATTACAGAGGCAAATTCCTGTGTAAAGACTGTCAATTTTCTAAGTGAAGCTCCTGCTTGAAGAGCCTAAAGGAAAGGAAAGGGAGGTGTGGGGTAGAGAAACTGAAAAGGCAGAGGACAGATTCTTTTTTTTTCTCCATTCTTTTTCAAGAAAACTCCCCAGTTTCTACTTGTCTTAACTCTGAAGTTTCCCGTTTGAGGTTAAGGGGAAACGGTTGCATCAATGAGCTATTATTTATTTTTATTTATTTTATTTTTTTAGGACACTTTTCCCCTGTATTGCCTTTTTCCTCGCCTCACTCCAGAGACTGCATAAAACTTTGGCTTTTTACCCACTCTCCCACTAGCTTTCATCCTTCACTTCACAGGAACCTTTCTTTTTTCTTTTTTTCTAAAGACTTCAGAAATGTTATTTGCTACTACCGCGTAGAAGACAAGGAAAATTTGAGACATCACCTGAAGTTTGCAAGGACATTCCATTATTCCAAGATAAAATGCTTAATGAGCTTTATAATTTGGGGTCGAAAGCAATTAAGAAGATAAGGTGGATTTTCTAATTTTTCTCCACTTTTGGCTGACCTTGCTTACACCCAGCTACTTTTGATATGTTTGTTCATGTAACAAATCCTAAACATGTGATTACAACAATTTAATGGATCTCTCAAAGCTCCTATTCAGAATTTATTTAGTTTTTTCTTAATCAAACAAATTTTAATTATAGTTTTTCATATGTAGAACATATTATGGTCGGTTTTTACATTCGTCTTGTTTCTATTCCTCACAAAACCTGCCACAGACACATACATCACATAAGGCCGCTGAACAGAGGTTATTGTAAATTTGTTTTATTTTCAGCTATTCATCTTTATTAAGGTGTTTAGTTAAATTTATTTCGTAAAGATATTTGCTTGTGCTCTGCATGGCCAGATATACATGTAAACAAAATCATTCCAGTTAGGTTGTTCTGAAGTTTATCACTGCCACTGTTGCCTCTACTATACCATTCACAACAGTGTCTGAAATAGAGTTATCGTCAAAGTTAGATCTAGCTTCACAATCCATGGCAAAATCTGTCAAACACTCCTTGTCTTCCACTTTTACATATTCCACCTGCATTCCTGTACCTCTCGTGATGTAATAGACCCAAATACACACAAAACAGATGTTTTCTATCTGCGTAATTTTTTTATGCATTTTATTTTGTGAAAATCCAGCAGTGTAAATCTACACTTTAACAAACAGCTGTGCTTGTAATAACAGTACATCTCATGATTACAGACAGATAACTAACACTGATTGTTTCTCTTTATAATGACAACTTATTGGGTGAACATCTATTTATGCCTATAGTTTGTACACCCACTTATTCCTGAAAGGTTGTGGAGGCGGGTGAAACCGTTGTCCTCAAATTCACCTTTAAGCTGAAACAATGACAAATGTGAGGATCTGAGTCTGACACAAGCCGAAATAGTGCCTAATAATCTGGATGAGAGCATCTCCAAAACATGGTCAGTATGTAACCATGGGAAACCAATGCAATTGATGTTTGTACTCTGGCCTGTGCAGTTGGATTGAACAAAATATGAACTGTATAAAAATTATTGAGGAAGGTAATGTTAGTTTCCAGGATTTCTATCACTACCATTCTGTGCCAGATATCACAATACATCTCCAGGGGTTTAGTGAAGTCAGTTTTTAGACTGGTCAGAACTGTTTCAAACAGTAAAAGAGGGAATAAACACTTTTACGCAGGTGATCATAATTTTAAGCCTGACACGTGTGTATTATTTTGTGAGAGAGAACCACCACTGTATACTATCTGTGATGCTCCACCTTGCTTTGACCAACGGTCAGTGGTTATTTTATGACTGCAGGTAGTGTTTGCCTGCATCTGTGATAAATTTATTGGGCAGATGTGAGCGATGTCAGGAGCAAATGGAGTGAGAAGCTGAGCAGCTGGCAGAGGACAAGACGGAGGGTAGTGAAGAAGATTTCACACTCAACGCACACCCACGCCCATACTCGCAAGCAGTGATGAATCTACGCGGCAGCGGTGGTGCGCAGGAGAAGTGACATGACTCACACCAGTTCACTACCAGATGTCATTTGTGTGTCACATTGAGGACTAGCTGCTGCAGTACAGCCAACTTCATTTCTCCTGCCTTGTCACCTCCGTGTCGTTGTCTGTCATCAGTTCAGTAAATTAGAGTTTCATTGCTGCAAGTGTTTCCTGGGAATTTGTCTTGGATGTTGTCATATCTCTTAATGGACCTGTAGTTGTGAAAGTTGGCAGTTGGCTTTTTATGGATTTATGAGTGTCACTGCAGCCAGCGGGAAACACATCAGAGAACTGGTGCGACTTGGAGAGGGCAGTTTAGTAAGAGCAAAGAGATGGTATCAATATTTTATCTGTCAATGATATTCTGCAGGGGGCAAAAAGATTTTTTTTTTGTCTGTGCCCGACTCTTCAGAAGTAATTCAGCAACAGTTTTCACTTCTTCATCATCGCATAAGTATGAATGACCTTTCCCCCTTTTGCTTTGTTTTTTATTTTCCCATTTTCCTACATCCATAGCTCGCCCTTCTTCTGCCTTTCCTTCCTCCAAATGAGAAGACTCTATTGGATTCTCAGTCCATTCCAAATGAATTGAGCCGCGGCGCTCGTGTCAAAACGAGCTCAGTCGATTGCCCAAATGTAACTATGCACAGTTATTGCCACTGCAGTGCAAGCTATTTGCGGGAAGCCTAAACATTATAAACAAATAAAGCTGCCGTTTTGCCTCCAGGCCTTTTGGTTAGGAATGTACTGCAGTGTCTGGTGAATGAGCAGCCAGCGTGAAATCCAATATAGGCTTTTGTGCGGAGGAGGCGGGAGAACACTCCAGTCCAATCTTCATCAATAAGACACTGTACAAGGCCAGTTTGGCTACTGCCACCAGAATATGGCTGCCGTTGTTTTAACCACTCCATGTCAGGTCTCATACAACAAACAGCAACACTAACTGAAAAAGAAAAGGGCTCTGCTTAGAAAAAAAACTGACTCTTACAAATACCTCTGCTGGATAATCAGACTAATCAGAGTGAGAATTCAGGTGGGTCGGAGAAATGTCTTCAGATCTCATGTGGATCTAATAAATGTCCCCACATGCTGCTGATTTCGAATATCCGTGCAGTCTTGCAGAGTGGGATTTTACAGCAGAGCTTGAACCTTGTTTTTAGAGGCAGCCCCACAGAGCGTTTCCCATAAACACTGGATTCTAAAGTGCTGATGCAGGCATGGGATAAAAAGGGCAAGTTCTCCCACTGATTTTGCTTATCATTCGGTCTAATGCCATGGTTCTCAAACTGTGGTATAAGCACGGCTGGTGGTACTTGGGCTGCCTTTGGTTGTGATTGGAAGAAATCTTTATCAGTTGCTTTTAAATGCAGATACAAAGAAATTAGCGTCATATACTGTGAACATGCAGAAACAGGCAAAATCATGACACTGATCTTAACTTCAAACAAAAAAAGCATAAAAGAGAAGTATAACTTTAGAAACTTTAAATGTGTGGCAAGCAACTGTGAACTTAGATCAAGCAGTAGTGGCTACTTGCCCACACCTGCAGCTTAATTAGCAACAGCTATTTAATGCAAATTGTGAATCAGCCAACCACATGGCATCAAATTAAACTAAGCATAGAAATACGCAGGAAAGCGAATTTAGGTGCCTTTGAATGCGGCAGGTTGTTGTTGACAGTTGTGCTGTATTTCAGAAATCAAAAATCTACTGGAATTAGATGCACAACCACTTTTGGACATTATAATTAAAAGCAATGACCAGGAATGTTCAAGAAAAAGATCTATTGTTGATGACAGAGGGAATTTCGTTCGGGAATAGTTGCAACAACCAAATCGCGGCCTGAAAAACATGATCTACAGCAGCAGAAGACGACACTGGTTAACAAAAAAATGGAAACTAATGCTGTAGTTTGCATTTTCCCATCAGATTAAACAAGCATTTCTGCCTGTTCTTTTGATAATATGTTCAGTATTTGATGAAAATAACATGGGTGGCTAAATCCGAGCTGGGTAAGTGGTTTAATGGTTGTGATGTATAACGGTTTAGGGAATTATTTTTGACATATTGTGGACCCCTCATATTGTTAATTGAAGTAAAGTCAAAATTATTTAGAAAACAGAGCAACTCACTAGTGCATCTAAGAGTCATAATTGGATTATAAAATTGATGCCGAGGAGTTAAGTAGGGTGTAATCATTGTTTAAATCCTGCCTATCTGAGTATTGTTCTTCACTTAATATCACAGGATCCTCTACTGCCTATTACCAGTTAGATTATACACAGTTTTACAAATCTTAGATAATCTTAAACTGTTTTTTATTAGCATGACATCTTCTTTGTTCATTTGTCACCGGTTCTTGACATAAAAACTCCTTTTATCACCGTTTGGTGATGTGGCGAAACTGAATATTTGCATCACTGATTGGAAGTCAGCAAATATGTGATGTTTTTGTGTTACCATGAACCATAATCTACGAGGAAATTCTGGGAACATTGTTAAATCTATGCCACAAAGAAAAAAAAGCTGTTCTATAGGGAAAAAGTGGATCCAGCACAATATCTGCAAGGTGTACCTAATACAGCGACAAGTGAGTAAACGATGTTTTTAGCTTGAAATTTTGTTTTACTTTCGAAGGGACTTAAAAAATGATAGTATTTGCAAGTTGATGTGTTTGAGTCGGCTTACTACTATGTCAAGCTGATGATATTGTTTTTCTTCAGTTTCTTTTTTCATACTTTTTTTGCAGTTGTTTTTTTCATGAGTTCTTCTGTTTTTATGAAAAGTTTATGGAGATACAAACTGTTATGGTATTGTGGTTAATCTTTTAAAGCATAGCCTCCAAATTGGATTTTAAGGTTTTGGTTGTTTAGTAGCTGAGTTTCCCTGTTAAAAATCTGACCTTAAGGGACCTTTCTGTTGATTATATGCTTAAAAGCTTTAAATGTGTACTTCTCATGTAATCCAAGCATGTTAAGCATGTTTTACTTTCTTTTTATCTTTTTTTTTGATATGACAAAATGAAGGACATATTAAAAAAATATACATTGTGCTGCAGTACTTGGAAAGCTTATTTACAAAGGTGGCACATCGAGGCCACTGAATCAGTAGTTGCTGAGGTTTTTATTAGAGACTTAAATTTCTGCGACGTGTAGGTTACAATGTTGAAACAAAAACAAAAAAAAAGAAATCACCTTGATCATTACAGATGAGACTTTGTGTGACATTGGTTTTGTTCCCTCCTATCCAGACTTCTTGTTGCTCTGTCCTAATGGTTTGGTGTTGTTCCGGTGCAGAAAGAGGATAAATCACCAGGGGTCTGGTTGCTGCAAGACATGCACACCCAGAGGACTCCTTTCTCCTCCCTGATTCGCTGAAAAAACTCCCAGTTGTTACCATGGGAACCGCTTTATCACCAGCTGTTATAGGGACATTGACCCAGAGCAAGGGCCAGGGCTAACTGTGATGACCTCACACCTCTTGTTGTAGGGCGCCTTTCATCGGCTGCACCTCTGTTTCTGGGGAGATGTGCTCCACAGAGACCACACACAAAGGCTTGATAATGCACAGGCACACACGCGCGCACACACACCTTTTTTTGTGCAGGTTTATTTGCCCCGAGCACACTGGTCGGACTTTTTATTTCTTCATGTTTAAAAGCAGCAGCAACAGTATTAAAGTTTAAACACAGAGATCAGGGAGAAAGTACACAGGAGGGCATGTATTTTCTCCCCATGCCCAACTTTGAAGGAAGGATCCTGCCCGTAACCAACCATCCATTTCTATTTGAGCTCTCCTGGATGACAGTTTTTTTTGTGACCACAGCCCCTGGGGCTTCCGGCAGTTCTACATGACCTCTCGAGCAGCCGCACATTAATTACCACTGCCCCTCTCTGGCTTGTCACGGCAAACGGCATCCATCTTGACAAGTCATTTATTCTTATTTTCAATCGTGTAGACTTATTTGCCATAATAGAGGAGAAACAACTGTTCCAATTGGATGTGATAGCTCATTTGTTACTGTCAAGCCAATGTGGGTTATGAATTAAGATTTTAAAGGATCAGGAGTGGGTGGTTGCATAATAATTTAGGCCACATGCCCACAGTTGTGCAGGTCTTTATAGACCCTTGAAAAATATCCATGTCTCTGTAACTTCCACCTTTTCCTTTGTCACACAAAACACCCCAAAAAATGACTGAGTGACAACAATGACCTCAAACATACGCCTAGAACTACAACACATGCTTTACATAAAGTCAATAAAAGGCTGTTCAGGCATGTTCTGTCTAATCAGACTGAAGTTAAACTATTTTGCAAAGAAGAATCTTTGGTTAACTTAGCCTGTGCAAATGGGAGAGAGATGTGCAAAGTCGGTAGAGACATGTTCTGCTCATGCTCTGGCTTTTTTTTCCTGCTCTAATGCAAAGTGGCCTTTGAAAATGCTTAGCAGTCTCCCCCTCTTACCCCTCATTTCACTTCCTCTGTGTGCCTTTTGAGCCACATCCTCTCTAATGAAGCTAAATCTAGCATGTTTAATGGGACCAGTCAGCTATGTCATTGGTGGTGAAGCAGGCCAGAGCTGTCTTATATTGGCCCCCAAGGGCACAAACACTCGAAGTCGAGAAGTTGGTACACATTAGAAGAATTCACCGTACAAAGGCACTAGTAATACAGACCAGGCTAAAGGTTACTGGTAGGTCTATGAAATATTGGTGCTGCTCATACACCCAGGGACCGCTATACTGATGTGTGGGCCGGAAAGGGCAGATCAAGTAACAGTCAGAATGTGCACGTGAAAGTAAGTGTTACTGTTGCTCCAGCTGGGAATGATACTGTACCAAAGATCAAGAGCTGAAAGACAAGCTTGGTGAGAGACCGGCCTGTCAATTGCAACGCTCTTAGCTTTAAAGTTCTCAACATCAGGATTTTGTATAGAATCCTAATGGCTTTGGAGTGTGAGTTTGTGCAGTAACACAAGTGGAAAAGCACCGTAATGTATGACCGTACATGACAATCCAAAAGCCACACATACACACACAAACCCACACTGGCAGAGACTCACACACGGCATGTCAAATCTCATACTGAAGTCCCATATATTCCTGACAAACCCATTAAAGGTGCTTCATACAATAGCCTCTCACAGAATACAGAGAGAAAGGGGGGAAGTGAGAATGGAGCACACTGAGAGATAAACCGGGAATAAGAGTTGTGTGTTTAAGAGTTAAAAAGCCAAATCAAGTCCTGTTGATAGAATACGATAGCAAAGGATACAACCATTTAACCAATTAGCTCATTATGTGTTTTACATTTCAACAAAGCATCAAAAATTATATAAAGTGTAATCAAGAAAACGGTCTACACAGAAACCCTCATCTTTCATGTTGCATGTGTGACAAGCAGTTTTTAATGCAGAGTACCATATAATCTTAGGACTCTGCAATTCTTTTTATGAGTGACATATTGGTGCTGACTCACCAGCTTCTGCTGCCACTGCAACCTTCATCAACACCGCAACTCTCTTTACTCATGGTGCCAGATTTACAGTATAGTAATCTGAGTATGATCACTAAAATTAAACAAAAAAAAGAAATGTGGAAAAAAAACACATTGTGAAAAATATAACGGTGTGAAAAAATAACTTAGTCTAACATCCTCTTGACAATAACTACCAGTACTAAATTATAAATGTATATTGTGTTAGATTACTTAAAAGTTACACTAAATAACTTTTCAACCTTCATAAAATATACTAATAACTTTTGTGATTACATGTCAACTTTAGCTCGTTGACTGTCACCTCTGTTTGGGCATCTGAATCACTTTACCCAGCTCTAAGAACCTTGGGGAGGGTGGCAGGAACTCTGCCACACAAAACAACTACAAATGTGCTGACCGCTTTACGGCATATGTCACTTCCCACGTTTCTTTTTTTTTTTTTTATATTTATCATATGACATTGTTTCACCACAATTGTATTCATTACCTCATCGCTGTTCATCCTTCACACAGCCACTGGAAACAGAAATATACTTCAATCCAACTGCAGGTGACAGGGAGATCAGGATTTTATGACGCTACGTGCTGGTCCTCATGGGAAATGAAGTCTTCCTTCAAGCAAAAACACTACCGCTTTTGTCCACACTGGCCCCCAAAATCGACCAAAACTGAAACCTCTTTAGTGTTGCCTCAAACAATCCTGAACAATGCAGTGTTCTTGGAAATACATGGTTAAAAAGTACGCTTATTTTTGCATCAACTAACACACACATACTGTATGAAGCCTTGAACCTTCTTTTAAAAAAATGGTCAGGTAAGCATGAGTGGTAGATAGAAAAAAAATATTACAAAATTGATCTACTCTCATCTGCACTGTAGTGGAGTACATTTTATACTCCATAAACCACAACACATAAAACATGAGGTTATTCCTAAATGCCTTACATATGTTACAGGCCTGGCAATACATTAAGTTAAAATGTTTAAATGAGCTTCATTTGTTCAGTTTATAGCGATGCAAGACAAATATCGTAGATACACAAACATTCCTAGTAAGAAAAGAAACCGTGACGAAGCAGATTAAATTTTTAGTAT
>JAVLVB010001238.1:577156-614738 GCA_032876305.1 Orestias chungarensis
TATATATATATATATATATATATATATATATATATATATATATATATATATATATATATATATATATATATATATATATATATTCAGAAGGCAGATCCAGAGAATTCTGGTTTAAACAATGCTTTAAATGTAACAATTTTACATTTCTCACGTTACTACATTCTTGCCACCTCCAAAGCCATTTATATATTATGAACTAAAAAAAAACACACAAAAAAAACACAAAAAAAACTTGAATTGTTAGCTTTGTTGTCCCCTATCAAGGTTGATTAGGAGGTCCTTTTAAGGCGTATAATCTGGTTTCCCTCCCTTATCACCCCTCATTTTACATTTCAGCCCAAGGAAATGAATCTTCTCTGGCATTTATTCACTGCTCCAGGGCTGTACAGCCTGTCTTACTGCTACACAATTCTGTTTACTTAAACAATTGCTGACTTTCCTCTAAAGAGACAAGATTCCAGAAAAAAAGCTACTGTGTACTTCAAGATTTCACCTCTCTGTTTGGTTTTGGGGTGCATGTGCACACACATAAGTGCAATACATGTCGTACTGTAAAAGCCAGTGATTTCCTCCAGTGTGTCACCTCTGACATAGTGTTAATTAGACACTGTGACCGTCTGTCCCCAGTGACATTTATTGCACATTTGAATATTTTACCCAGACAGATGGTAAGGATGTCGAAACTTGACACTGAGTTATTAAGCCTTAGCCCTCGCCGTCTGTGACAGAATGCAGGGCTTGTCAGCAATTGATTGTTTTAATAACTGTATGACAGAACCGCAGGAAAGTTTGCCCTGACTCGCTGTGCCAAACAAGTTTCTAGGGCTTAGGTGAACACCCCCAGCACCTACTTCCACATGGACGGCCCTGTACCGCATGGGTAACATAGTGCAGAATGAAGATGATGGGGAATTCCCCCAATGAATAAAAGAACAGACAGCAGGGCTGTTTGACCCCTCTACTGATAAGGTCCTTCTTCAAACCACGGTGCATTTCTGTATATCACATGACCTTCGCTTACAGTAATGCTTTTCTCAGATCTGTGGCATAGCCTGTATGACGGTCAAAACCCGTGGGTGTGATACCACTGTGACTTAAACCTTTCAGCTTCCCACACTGCAATTATATCACTCTAGTTTAAAATACTCACACATTTTATTTTCTGTTAACTTTGCATGTACTAGCTTTTTAACACTCAACATCTGTTTATATGTCTTTCTGTGGTTAAGAAAGAAGTAAATCTTTCTTTCAAAGTAGACTTTTGTGATGCCAAACCCTTTGCACACAGTGAAACAACCACAATCCCACAATGTAATAGAAGAGAATCTCCAAGAAATTAGGTGCTGCTGCATGTTTATGTTCTTCATACTCATTTTTTTGTAATTGGATTTAGTTTCAAAAGTGGTGGAACATTAGAAGAATGCATTTGCAGAAGCGCTTCCTTTATTTATTAGTATTTTTTTATGTAGACCGTTCTGTAAGGTGTGCAACAACTATATATGTTTTAAAATGCAATCCGTGTGATATAATAATAATTTTCAGTTTCATGGATAAAAAAACATTATTATCTGACCTCATTTTGCCTCTCTGTCCCACATTTAGTCACAGAGTAAGACTTCAGCTGACATAACTGCAGTGTTAGGATTGACCCCTGTTTGTATACTCCACAGCAGAAACATTGTAATTACATAGATGAGAAGTAAGAGAAATAGGAAGACCTACAGTAACTTGTAATCTTTCCATTTTCCACCTTATGGAAATAAACAGTAGAAAAATAAACAACAACTACAAGAGCAAATGCAAAAGATGGAGGAGTTCATAATATCTTAAAGTGCATTATCGCTCATTGCACAATTTTAACATGAACCTATGCATCCGTATCCATGTACCTGGTTTGTTATCTACAGGGTTATATGCCTTGGCCAAAGCCTAGCCAAGGAAATGTTTAAATTGTGACACTGTTTTAGTAAGTAAAATGAGAATAGTAGGCATAAAACTGATAATTGAAGTTAAACCATGTTTGCTGCGTTAAAATCTTGGTGCATCTTGTGTATTCTCCGGTATGCCTGAAGAAAAGACATATTTTATTCTGTCACTAAAGCTTATCTCTTCCAATAATTTGAAACATACATAAAAAATGTGTTTCTGCAATGATGTGTTTAAAGGGTGGCAGATGGCACTAAAACTAACATTTCTTTTTTTTTTATGTCAGCTGAAACTGCTCTGCTTCACACAATCAAACAGGGAATAGGACAAAAACTGACATTATAATGAGTGACTATAAAACATAGCGAAGACTAACACAGTCAGCAGAAATTAAACAAGTGCTCATGAATTATAGAAGTATGGGGAAGGATTTTTTTTTTTTTAATATACACTATCTCTGAAAATGAAGATAATGAGGGGGTTTCGATCCTAAGTAAATACACGTTTACTGCTGCTGAATATTACATATATTAATAAATTATTCAAAGATTAAGAAATGCCTAAAATTTGTGCAGGGTGGCATCAAATAACAATGCTATTTTAGGAATTAGTGGTGCAACCTAGAAAAATCAAGGTTAATGTGATATTTGTTTTGGATACCTCCATTCCCTCGGTTCTAACACCAGAGTCTGAACGGATATAGCTATTTGAAATCCAACATTTACCAGACTTAAAACATGATATTGCATGCTCTGTTTCGAGAGACCACACTAAGTTAGCATGACGTATATTTCCTCATGTTTCCCTGCTATTCAGCGTTTCTTCATATTTTGTGTTTGGCTAAAACACTAGTAATTCTAAACTTTTCACATCACAAGTCAAACCATTGTGTGAAAGTAACCAGAAAATAAACTGAGCCCCTGCTCAACGCTATTACATGCTACATTTGCAAAATGGAAACCAGTGTTACCAAAGATTAAAGTAAAATCGGGATTAAGAATTGAGCGAGCTCAATTTCATTGTATTTTCTGTACGTAATTGCTTCAACATATTGTGTGAAAACGAAACGAAACTCTAACAGACACTTTGCCAGGAATGCACAGGCAATGACGAGAGGTTTCCTGTAAACCTGTCACTCCTGACATTTGACTGAAATTGACTTTTATTGCTTTTATGAAGAGCCTGAGCTAATGTGCAAGTTTGTAAAATATTTTGTTTCTCTCCTATACAAGTGTATAGGTCCTTTAATATAGATAAGTACTCGACAAATATTGATCCGTTGGCACTTTATTCTGTGTAAAAACTGTAACGGCCAGTTGCCCCTTAGGTGGACCTCTGGCATTTCTCACTGGCAGGCAAAATAATTCCACACCTCAGCTGCTTTTTGTAACAGGGCAACTTCATAGTAGCAGCTTGTTTGTTCAGTTATTCCAACTATATCCTCGCTGCTGCTGATGTGTCCCATTCCCACAGCTCATTCTCATCTTGTCCGTCATTTCTCCCATGAGTTTTCTAGCTATGTGTAATTACCCAGTTTGTTTGCACTTTGGCTCTAACTGCCTGTCTTGTTACAGCCAGCTTGTGTTAGCAATAAGTTTGTGTGTGAGGGTGGTTTGCATGCACATGCCAGTCAGTCTTTAGCAAATGTGGGTATGAGAGTAAGAGACAGTAGTATGCAACAGTGCAAGTGTGTCACCAAGAACATGTGTGCCTCACCCTGAGCGCACAATGGCAGACGCAGGGAGACAGTGAGAGGAACCTTGTCGTCTCTAATCCCTTTGTTTTGAGTCAGATTAGAGCTCTGCGAGGCGTTCACGGGGCCTGCAGAATGTGGATTTAAGGATTAGTCTAATAAACAGAGCCTCTGTGGCTCTCTGCAGCCCAGTCTGGAGATTACACAGGCACCAAGAGCAAGAAAAGGGATGTATTTCTACCACCTCAACACCTCTCAATCTTGCATTCCTTCATTCATTTCCATCTCAGCAAACGAGAGGATGATATAGGTGACATAGGAGGTGTTGGGGTTGGGGGGGTTTGAAGGTGGATAAAATCCACTCACAAGTTCCTGATCATTGTGGTAGCTTTGATCCACACAGCTCCCTGCGGAGACCATAACTGTTAGTCACATAAGCAAACTTTGGGATAGTTGACTCGTAGCCCGTACTTTTGGACGACCTCCACCATGCTTCATACCAACCAGATCTCAGGGGAGGTTCGCTTTACTAACAAACATACTCAGCAAAGCACAAATAAATGCAGAGATGTATTAATTAAATAGAATGAATTTTGTGACATTACAACCACGAAGTAAAATATTTTTCATTGGAATGTTATGCAAAACTGCTGTACAACTGGGGAGTGGAAACGTTAGATGATTGAAAACATTTTTTCCAAATAAAAAAAATGAAAATGGCCCTTTGTTATATTTAGCGCACCTTTCTCTGAGATCAGCCAGCCAGTTACGTTCTGACGTTGCCTGGTGATTACTAATGACTAAGTAAAGGTCCACCTATGTGTAATCTAATCTCATGACCACTACAGCTGTGATGGTCTCAGAAGAAAGTTAAGATAATATTGGGGAAAAAACAGAATTATGAAGTCCATCAAAGTCAGAGATGGAGCCAAGAAGCTAATGGTGACTCTGTATGCAGATTATTATTATTATTTATTTTTTTGTGAGATGTGAGAAGAGTGGCAAGAAGGAAGCAAGTTAAAATAAAACCATGATAATTCCTGTTTGCTTTGCCAGAACCCAAGTTGCAGACACAGCAAACATGTGGAGGAAGGTGCTTTGATCAGACAAGCCCAAATTAGTCAAAATGCAAAACACTTTGTTTTGTGATGAACTACCACTGCCCATCTCTCTGAACTCTCCGTCTCCACTCTTAAATATGGTGACGGCAACCATTTTCTTCTGGGGGCTCTTCTGTTTAGCATTTGCACTTGTAGATGCAACAAAACAGATATCCGTAGATACTCTGTCAATGCACAGGATAGTAATGTGGTGTTTGGTTTGCAGTTGGGAAAGGTTTCTATATTTGCAGACAATGGATTGAACAGTGCTCCTTCAGATTCTCAAAGTCTGAGGTAAAGTTTTATACTCTGAACCTACTATAAACACAAAACATCAAACATTGTAGGCTTTCGCAGAGCAGTATAGGGATTTTGTTAAAAGCTGGTTTGACTTGAATTCGGTGATCTCTGTATTTTGGAATCAGTGTACGGAGGACTGATTACATATGCAAATTGAGCCTCACAATTAAGCACTTTTTTTTCCTTTTTATTCAGAAGAAGAATATTAGCTTCACTAAAAAGTTAAGTCAACTTTTCTGTGCTGAATTTAAGATAAGCTACTTGTATTCTTTAGAAGTATAAAAAACTTTCAGGGACACAAAACTCATTAGAACTGGTTCCATTATATAGCGTTGCATCTTGCTTTATATTTAGAAGTGACCTTATTGTCATGCCAGTGCAGATGAAACGACCTCTAATTTGTTATAAAAAAATGTCCACACAGTTATTATGTGCTGACTCACTAACAAGGAGCTAAAAATAAGATGGGAAGTTTGGCGTGGTTTTCTGCGCATTATGGCACTTTTGACATTTAAACCGTGTTACGTGTACAAATTAATTAAACTCTGTCAGTGCAGAAATAAAGATGAAAAATTGACAGCTCTTGATGTGTTAGATTATTAAAAAAATATAGATCACAAATCTGTTGGAGTTTTTTCAATCAACGAGTAATAGTTTACCTGTGTAAAAAAAAAAAAAAAAACAAGTACATTTTTTTCTGCCCTTTGCTCTTCTCAGCCTTTGGCTCACAGACGCTCTTGGATCCAGAACGGACTTTAGTTTCCAGTTGAATCTGAGCCATTCACACTTCCCCTTTGGCATCCTTTTGCCTTGCATGTGTGTGTGAAAATACATCTATGCGCTTTCAGAGGTACCTGAGATTGCATGATTTCCGACTCTTGTGAAAAGGAACACTTTCATTCAGAGATAAGTGCAAAGCTCACATTAGGTTGTGTGGAGTGTCTGTGATATAGAGAATAATAGAGCAATTTTCAAACTTAGCTAGAAATAGTAGTATTTCATTCTCTTTTTAAACAGTATCTTTTTATAGATGAGGTGTTGGCAATTCCATTCTTTGAGAGAGGGCGTCCTAAAATCTTTAGATTTGTAAAATGTCCAACGCACCTGAAATAAATAGCTGAATCATCTTCTTAATATGTAGTCAAGTCACGAGTTCTGCTGATGACCTGATTATTTGAGTCAGGAGTGTTGAAGCAGACAGAGATGTAAAAATTGCAGGACATCAGACTTAGAGGTCTGTTATGGAAAGACCACATGCCTTTCAATAATAAATTGTATTTTGGGTAATTGATGACATCACTCCACGGCTTTATTCATTGCACATTTTACATCAGTTTAAGGATTTACACTGTAAGAGGAGAGTTAAAGATGATGATGCTTGCGTTTGAAAAACATCCATTTATAACTGGATTCTACCTTGAACCTTTTGACAAATATTTTAATCTGGACTATATTTGTATTCTCATCACATCAAGTTTTGATGATGTATAATTGAGTACAAGTTTGATTCAAGGATTTATGTTTTTGTTTTTGTCCTCTATTCTCCTGCCACCTCTTCGTGCACAGCTCTCTGTGTCTACTCTTTTGTCTCTCGCAGTCATTCAGTCTGTTCCAGGCCTTGTCTTTGTGATCAAACTGTATAAACAAGTTAATTTGAGCAACTGCGCACACATATACACACAAAACACCAGAAAATGTAAGCCAAATTCTTCAGAGCCCCAATTTTGTCATTTCTGATAACAAGGCCTGGTTTTCAAAAGGCCACTTTTTTATTTTCTGTTATACAAATACAGATTTCATTCATATTATAAAAGAAGAAACATGAACGAGTTTTAAAAAAAGGTTTTCAAATGGACAATTTCATCTCCTGTTGACAAAGTTCTGTAAGAGGGAATGTAATTTCTAATGGACAGGTTTCACGCCGTTTTCAGTAGGCTTGTAACTCAAATATTTTTGGCTGGTTGTTACTTTTGCTGTTATTACAATTCAATTAAATGAGCTAAGTTAACTTTGAGATAGCATAGGATCAATTCAAGAGTCTCATCTACTGTTCAGAAAATTTTGAAAGAAAATAAAAAGAACATAAGGAGGATATCTAAAACTGCCAAATATAAAAGTCATATTTCATACAAGCGGTTCTGAAAAAATGGAAAAACTGTATTATTATTTGGGTTGCAATTTCATTCAAACATACAAGCCTTTAAGTAAATATTGTTCCAGCCTTGCTTTTTACCAAATTTAATATTAAAGCTTAACCAATTTTATCCTAGATGAGGCAGTCATGTTAAGAAAAAAATGGCTAAAAAACATTGCAACCTTGAATGCCATACATACCATACACTGCAAATGTGGCAATAATGACCTGCTGATAAACAGGTTCACCTGGCTTGTTAAGATGGATGATTTGCATGGATGATGAATGGTTTTTACTGTTTTTTAGGCAATTAAATCTCCTTAAAATGTCTGACTAGATGGAGGCTGTTTATATGGAATTGAAACCCAATCATTAAGTACAGAAAGAAAAACAAAATCAAGATTCTGACTCGGTAAACCATTTTTCACCCTTTAACCACATAAACATTCACTACATGTCAAAGTGGTACATCATACAAAATACACATACTTCACTTTTAATTTATGGATTTAAAGACATATAACGGACAAGATCTACTTTTTGATTGCGATACAGCTTAAAGTGATACAGCTTAAGTGGTGTTTGAGCATCTGTATAGCTCCCCATAGTTGCAAGTCATTTGCACAGGAATTGTCCCACAGTGTGATGACCCTAAAGTTCCTTTGTTCTCTTGCTCTCACTTCATCTCTTACCGTGCATTCCCACTGAAAGCGTTTGTGGTCGCTCTGATCACTCACATTGCGTCTTGCCGATGCCTGTCAGGAAAAGCGTGACGCGTCCAAAGCATCGCGATCATAGCGCCACGACCAAAGCCTATAGTTTTCATTTATTTACATGTTGCCATAGGAAACTACAACTCACCAGACGCACCAACAAGGTCCGAAACTTTCCTCCAAGCATCATTTTGCAATCTCGGTATATAAGAAAGGTGGGGTCGTACAATTCCTTTTTCCAGATTCTGTCTTTCCGCTCTTTTCTCACTTTTTCCGCTCTTTTCTCTATTAGAAATCCAGATCGGCCCACGATTGGCTGCTGCTTCGGTCGCGCTGCTGCTCATTTGCATAAAGTCGAACCTTTCTTAACTTCGATGGCGTCGCTCCCGACGCTCAAAACGCGTTGCTCAGATCGCTGGCCGCTCGTCATCGCTCGTTTACATTGAAAATGAATGGCAGCCAGACGCTCGCGACGCTCACAACGCTTTCATTGGGAACGTACGGTTATGCTTATTTATTTGAAATATAAGACCCGTCGCTCGATGAGATCTTTTTACTGAATTGTCTCTGAGTATCACGACTATGTACATGTAACCATTACAAATGCAGTGAAACATTTTGGAGAGCCAAGCTCGGTTGATTAAAATCAACATGCTCCCTGAAATGGGTGCAAATGCAGTGTCTTCAGTAAGATTGGAGGGATGATGCAATAAAAAACGAAATACCTGAGGCAATGTTGAGCCATAAATGCATCTACTGTATGTGCCTACTTTATTTTTGAAGGTGTTCCTTTTCCCTGAGTGTGAGAAGTTCCTTTTTCATTATTTTTTAGTTTTCTGGATATATTCATTTCAATTGTAGATTCACTATCCCCTCAAACTTTTTAATGCAGACAATCCCATATATATGAAACAGATATATTTTTTAAATGTTACACCTGCGTTTAAACCACAGTAAAACAAACCATTGTGTCTCTTTAATTCTGTAACTTACTATTAACTGAATGTGAATTGTAGTTACATTGAAATGATACGATGCTTTTCTTTTCCCATTTCTTCTAAACCTGTTATTTGGAGAAAAAAATTGCCATGACCTATTCCAAACATCACCTGTGTAATTTTGAAAATTAATTCTAGATCCCTTGTCACTGTCAAAGTACATTTCTTATTTTGCCTGGATTTCATGGTCACTTTATGGTCGTATGTCTCCTTTTTTTCTCCTCCACCCAACTGTATTATTGGCTGTCGCGGAAACCACTTGTGAGCTTAGCTTGGTATTTGTGCACTGTTTCAGCGAAAGATTTGTTGGTACATCTGTCAGCTGTAACCGTCTGGGTTATTGGATGAATATTTATGTAAGATAACATGATTTTGAAATGTGGCATGTAAGTTTTACAAATTAAGGTATGTGATACATAGTAAGTTCCCAGTTGATAATCTGACGAAAAACTATGACGTACGATATGAAATACATTTTGGCCTTCTGCTCCAACGGACATTTAGGCAAGTGCATGATTTAAAACTTTCAGCTAAAACATTGTGAAAAGATTACTAGTCATTACGATGACAATGTGTAGGATCAAGATTTGAAAATGTAAACAAAATCAGAACAAATCTCAGACAAAAATCGCAAAGGAAAGCTTAAAACCAATATTAAACATACATAACAACTACATCAACAAGTTTTAATCTTCTGAGGAGAGAATCTACAGTTTAATGGTTTATCTGGATATTAAAGAATGTAATATATTTGTTTGCAACACTGAAGGAAAATTCTTAAATGTAATAAGGTTTTTTTTATTTGTTGCATTGTTTACAATAGGTTTTAGTTTTTTGTGGCTCTTTAAAACAGTTTCAGGTAAGCGCTTGTTTTAGAATTTGGATTGTGCTTCAAGCATGCAAGCAAACCAGGCCGTGTATTATCACGCTAGTCCAGCCTTGTGTCATTCTTTTACGTTCTTCTGCATAAATAGTCCTAGGGTTCATATTTCTCTTGTCAGAGCGGTCAGTTTTGCCATTATCCACCTGCCTTTGGAGCCTTGCTTTAGGTCCTTCTTATCCCTCACAAAGGTACAACAAACAAAGTCTATCTAAAAGGTTGGTCTGATATATGAGAGAAGTAACAGTAGAAACAGTGCTGTTTTGATGTTTTAGTAGAAAAAGCAATAAAATCAATTAATATTAATGGACTAGTCATTGTGAAAACAACATTAAAATGAAATATGTTTACATTGTAAAGGATGTACAATATATAGCCTATTTTACTGTCCCTTGGGGGAATTAGCTTTGACCTAAAGTGCTGTCACTTAAGCCGCCCACAAAAAAGATCAATGAAAAGAAAATAGAAATAGAAAACAGCAACAAGAGTCATATACACACCAGACAGGGTTGCATGTACTGGGCAGTACCCATATTGAAATTGTTTTAAAGTAGGTATTTTTAGTGTTATGGTTAAAAAAAGTATTGAGCCATTTTACAAATCAATAATCAGGCTTTCTATTTAGGGTTATTTATAATAATTTTAAAATTAGATATTTAGTAAGTTTGTTATTCCTGTTTAACTGCCCAAAGCAGTGTAAATGGTCACATGTATCGCAGCTAGTATGTGACAAACACAAGTTGATTTCTAATAGAAAGTTGCCTAACTGTGGCATAATCTAGATCGCAGGGGCAGTCTAAGAATTTGCAAGTGTTTTGAATGTGTCTAAAATCAATTTTAGCTCAGAATAGCATTGGGTTACAGCGATATCTCAAAGGCTTTGGAAACCAATTCATTGATTATCAGCGTAATCAGGGCATACCAGTTTCCCACAGGGATTATAGTAAATGATTGGCTGTTAATGTTAGTAGTTTCCATTTTGCAACAAGTGTTGGGGAGCAGCAGGTTTTTAGACGCTTCATGCTAAGAAGACAATGTTCTTCCCTAAGCAGCATTCGCACTCATTAGGTGTTATTGTTTTTTCACCAGCCAGCATCTAACCTGTCAATGTTACCACAATACTGTGTTAGCCAATAAATGGTGTCTGTCTACCCTACTGCCTGTACTCCATTGGGCTTTATCTCAGATATAGATGTCACAGAAGACCAACCTCTTTAATGGCCAAAGAGAAAATTAACTGTCCAGTTTCATTCTTCTGGGTTTGCATACAGTATGTGTAGTTGTATTGGCGAATAATTCTTTCCTTTTAACATTGCCGTCAATGAGAGAAATTAGTGGTGTAGTAGTTTCCTGGAAGTTAGGTTTAAAAGGGGCAATGCATATCAGGATTGCTATCGTGGATCTTCCTTCTTGCCACAGTCAACTTCCTATCACACACCTTACATGCATTTTGCAGAAGACCACTAAGACAGAAAAGAAAAATGGGGATGGATGGTTTTATCAGAAACATTAATGCTTAACCTTGCTTAGTTAATGGGCCTACTCCCTGTCCTCCATCTCCAAGCACGGTGCACGCCATGCTCGGCCAGCCAGGCCACTCTTTCAAGCGTCAGCCTCCAGCTTCTACTCCATAAGTCTCCCACCATTTCCTATACATCACTGAAGTCAGTCAATAACCAATAAAGAAACTTTGGGTTTTTGGTGCATGAGAGGCTGAGAATGTGTGTGTAGCCAATTCTCAAAGTCCTCTTCTATCAAGATTAACACTGAGGTTGTCATTGTGCCTCGGATATTGATGGATTAGAAAAGAATAAAAACGTTATTATAAATTAAGCATATCATCATTCAGAATAACTGCTATTTTATTGTTTAAACTTCCAATAGGCATCAAGATGAATGACGAAAACAATCAATTTCATGCATTTTTGGGAAACAAGCTGATCTACAATATTGTTTTACATTTAAGCTTTTTTTTTTTTCCCGTAGTCTAAATCGACTCTTTAAAATAGTCATAGCAAATCATACCCTTACCATACCACTGACAGTTGCTGCAGCTGTTCTACATGTGCCTGCCCATTGTTTGCACATTAGCAGTCAAAATGTCTCCACAATTCCTGAGCTGGTATCCCACTCTATTACCTCGTCCTCCATAGAAGGTACAAACACATTAAAGTTGAACTCCTAATAGGTGGTGTGATGCATGCCCGAGAATAATGAGCCCTTTATGAGACTTAATACCTACTGTTAATCAATGGACATAGTGGGGTACTTTTCAGTCCTACATTCCAAGCATTTTAAAATGAGCCTTCATAGACTAGATCGACTCACATTCTATAACCTCTCATTTTTTTTCTTCTGCTATTGGAGTATGCAATTAGCAGCATAACATATTCAAAATCAGCTGACGACTGTTCATCAGAGATGCCCTTCTCTGCTCTGATATCGTTGAGTGCTGTGCAGACTGAAAGCTTCAGCGAGGAAAACACAATGCTAAGCTCTAATGCAGTGGGTGGACCAGACATTGCTCAGCCTCAAGTAATAGAACCATGAATGACCTATTTATTGCCATGAATTTCAAATCCTGGCAGCCTCTGGAAGTGTTTCTATCAATTTCTTCTGGTTCTTGTGCTCTTGTTCTTTGAACCTCAGCTCCCGAGAGTATTGAGTAGCTCAAGGCTGCTCAGCGAGTATCATTCTTTAATTAGCATCATGTTCATTTATAGTCTGCATTCATAAATGTAAGTGTTTTAGAAATTAAATGATTGTTGGTTTTGCAAGAATGAACAGATCAAACAATAAATGTTGAGGCAATTTCAAATTAGGCATGTCTTTACAAGTTATTATATAGGGTGCAGCAAGTTCAGGTGACACAATTTTCTTTGCAGATCTTTAAATACACATCATTGTAAGTTTGTTGTGTGCTGTTTGTAGGAGTGTATGCATTTGAGTGCGTTTGATTATCCCTTACAGGCTCTAAGGGAGCCAGATCCATTTTCACTCTGATAATGAGGGAGAGACTTCCAATGCCCTTAAGTCATTTCTCCTCCCCCTCCATCCTTCTTGTTGCATCCGGCAGCTTTTTCTCCTGCCTTGCCCTTTACCTGTTTTGTGATCTAGATTATCTGTCTGCTTTGCCATTACAATGTCATGTTTTTTCTGCTTTTTTGTCTGCTTTCTAGAATCCAAGCGCAGATAGTGCTTTTAGTTTAGGCTGATTGGACCATGTTTAAGTCCCTTACTTTTTTATGTAATATATTTTTATGCTGGATGACTATTTTTTATCAGCATGGTCGATAGCGGAGTATCTCTCTGGACCACAGGACTGGCAGCTCTGTTTCTCCCCACAAAAGCCTTACTTATCCTGCATCAATACTCCAACGTGTTGTATATTTGCCTGGTTGCTCAAATGTCCATTCGTAGTGTTCCCTCTTACCTAACTCTCCCTGTAGGGTCCACAGGGAGTGGAAGGCAAGAGTGAGTCACAGCGGAACCTCTGGTAATTCTGTTCTAACTTTTCACTCCTCTACTCTCTCCATTTTCCTTCCTTCTTTGTTTTTCAGGTTACTGAAGCAGTAGTGGACATTAAGGGGGCTCTTTAAGAGGCCTCTCCATCCTCCTGCCCTCCTTTTTTGTATCGTTTACCCCACTGTATAGCTACACTTAACCCAACATCAGCATGGATGTGAAAGACCGCAGGAATCGCTCCCTGACCAGAAGTCGCTGTTCCAAAGAGTCCCAGTACAACACCTCCTCACTCAATGCAGACGAGCGCCGTGTGCCCACCCAGAAATCATACAGCTCCAGTGAGACTCTGAAGGCCTTCGATCATGAGCAGAGGCTTCACTACGGTGGCTGCATGACAGACTTGGTACACCACGAGGCTGATGAGTACTCCAGGCAAGGTAGGTTTATGAAGCAAATAATCCATCAAAAATGCATAATTGTGCACAGATAAGAAGCTTAATCCAAACTGCGCTGGACAGAAGGCATTACATGGTAGCAAAGCAAATTGTGCAGCCCACCACCAGCAACTTTTGAATTATTATGAAATTGAAAAAAATAATTCTCTCTATTCTCTCTATTTAGTGTTTCCCAAATTATTAGGTATGTTTTTGATTCCTATGTATTATCTGATTTTTTTGGATGTAGAATTAAAAACCAAGCAAGAACATTGTTTTCAACACAACCAAGTGTGCTTAGATTTGAAGCTGCTGTCATACTTCTTCTTATTTTCCTATGTACATTTGTATAGATAAAATCCCATTTTATCTGTGTCTAAATGTGCAATAATTATGTGAACTTTGTTAATCGCAGTTTCTTTCAGGTATACCATTGGTACAATTAGTGTGTGCATCCAGTCCTGTAAATTATTTGTATTATTTATTTGTTTTTTATGCCTTTTTTCCCCTTACTCTATGACCTTTGGGCATTATCAAGAGATCTTATAATTATCAAGTGAATTAAACTGATAACATGGTGCCATGGTGGAATCTTTATCAGTACAGACAGAAAACCTGCATAGCTAGAGACAATGGTATTGTCAGTTTATTGTGTGTACATTTACTTAACTTTTTTTTCAACCAGGGTAACCTGTTTATGCACATCATGTCTGACTTGTTAGTACCACAGAATCTTTCTAAAGTCTCTGGTAGCTGGTCTTAACTGTAAATTTGTTTACTATTGTCACTTTATTGAATCCTCAAAAAAGTGAGTACTGGAGTATTAATTACTTAGGGCAGTGTAGTTGCTATAGAAACACAGACGATCTGCATCAGTATGACAGGACTGTTATTGGTGACTAATTTAAGGAAAGATTAATTACTTCCTTTAATGGCATTTTTTGAACTGTCCAAGACCTTGTTCTTTGGAAAACACGTGTAAATATATTTAAATGTACAAAAGAAGCTAGGTTTTCAAGCAAAATACGGTAGCATAAGCATACAAAGGTGTGGTAAACTGAAGGGAAATTCAGAGGGATTTGATCAGTTCTCTTTCCAAAAAAGAGAAAGTTTTATACAATACTCATAAATCTTCCAATATATTCCAGTAGGTGTAAAGAAACAAGTAGTAGTTATTTAACTCTATCTAATAGTACAACTTGACTCACATAATAAGAGGTTTCTAGTGCTATTTCCTTTAAAAGCAGCATGTCTTTAATACAGCCTTTTTTAGTGAGCTACTAATATAATCGGAAGCTGGCTGCCTTTCATCATAGGTTACAGCAGATTTTTAGCACTAGCAAAGCTGTCATAATGAACTTTTGTATCCCCCAGTGAGCAACTTAGCCGATAGGTCATTTCTGTGGGGTTAGGTCAGCTCCCTTAGCCATGTCTTTAGACTGTCCCTGTGTGTCTGTGTACATACGTGCTTGTGTGTACTTTGCAAAGGGGGGTGACATGAAACAGAAAGTATTGATCCTTGGCTGGTGAAAAGAGTCAGACTCAATGGGATTGATCTCTGCTAAGCTCTGTTTTCTCTGCATGAAAACAGACATGAGAGAAAGTCAGCACAACTGTGTGGACCAAAGTAAAAAATAAAAATGCAGAAACACAGCTAACAAGAAAAATGTCAATTTTTCTAATGGAATAATGTTTTTGTTGTTGTTTTTCGCATCCTAAAAGAACAAACCAAACTACTGTGTGTGGCTAAAAGAAATTAGGAGAAATGGATCAGCCTGATGTTAGTTCAAAGAACCAAATACTCTACAGGATGCTCAAAATGGATACGTGTGTTAAAAAGAAAGGAATACCACACAAGGACATACTTCTATAGTGGCAAAGGTAAGACCAGAAAATTGAGGATTGATTGGCAGAGTCCATGATGACTGAAAGTCAGTGGTGTGTGCTGCTCGGACACACTCCAGTGCTGCACTGAGCTGACCTCACACCGGGTGATAGCTGGTCGATACCACAATACTCTCAGCCTATCGGCTCCATTGAAAGCCCAGAGCCACAGATGCATCGTGGGAAGTGTGGCCACAGGAGACCAACAGTGTTGCAGCACCATATGGACTGTGACACTATGGGAGGAGGAGTAGTGCTGGAAGGACAGAGAAAGAGAGGGAGTTAGAGTGTGAAAGAGTGATAGGAGCGAAGCAGTAGACAAGAGTTTTCTTGTTATTTCAAGATATTTTTGTAACCAGAACATGAGAAAGCGAGGGGCCTTATACAGACGGTACCTTCTTGTTTCTACCACCACAACTTGAAGCTTCTAAGTAAAATATTAAAAGTAAAAAATAAGTATGGGAGAAATGTATTTCTTTTAGATGACAGATGGCTTTAAAGAGAATTTTAGTGGGTAAACATCCTAAACTGAATACTCTTTAATGTCTCAAGCAGGCGTTTGCGTTGCAAAGTGAGCCCTGAATCCGTGTATGTACACTGTAAATAAAATCAAATGGAAATGTCATGTAAAATCTGCTCTTTAGCACATTTGTTATCTTTTTGAAACCCTTTTTTTTTTTGCAAAGTAGTTTTTCTATACGTATTTGATACAATAATCTTTGACACCTATTCCAATGTAATATGCCCGTTTGAAGGAGAAAAATAAACCTTACACCTATCTTTATCTCTCTTCTAAGAGTAACAGTTTATAATTAGTCAACTGCTACTCCCTTAAATCATTTTCTGCATATACGATTAATTGACAGATTGAACATAAATCACTTAACAGCTGTGTCCAGCCCTGGAAAAAAAGCTCACTAATTCAAAATGTAAAAAAGATAAGTTATATTTTTTCTTCTTAACAGCGATGCATGATGCCCTTTTTTTTAGCTTATTACATCCTGTAGGATTTTTAAACAAAGCATCCAGGAAAACATTTAATCTCATCAAAAAGGTTTTGTGTTTTCTTTTTTTAGAAAAGTACATCTAACATGAAATGCAGCTAATTTACTTAAAATTGAAAGAAAATAACAGGAATTAAAACAAAAACTTAAACATTTATTATCTATACGTACTTAATCGTGTTTGACTTTTATACACATGCCGATCACCAAAAGTTAAAATCTGGTTTATAAGAAATACAATGGGCAAAGCCAAGAATTTAATTAGTTTTCTTTTGACTTTTAGGACAAAAAGTTCAACTAACCAACATTTTTTCACTTGGTTCTCTTATTTTCATCAAAATATCCTCGCCACTGTTTGTGAGTTTGGGTGTGGGGATCATATTCAGTTACATCCTTGGCACTTGCCTTATATATTTTTGGTTTGCAGTGTGAGAATGCCGGGAGTCTCAAATCTAACACCCAGCCAAATATGATTCCAAGCTGTCATTTAGAAATCCAATATTAAGCATATTAATTTTGGTATGACAATGTTTTTTTTTCTTCCATTGTTTAGTTTTAAATGTAAGCAACACAATAACCATAATCATGCATCAATATTCATAAAAGAAAATACTCTGGGGTAAAACTTACATTTTCTATGTAACAGAAATGCTCATGAGTTGTATTTTGTTGAAGCTACAGTCAAAGTTAGCAGTTTTATTTAAGAATTTATGTGGCAACTTTGGAGAATTGTTGGGTTTTTTTGCCTCTTCAATATGACAAATTAAAACCAAAACAGCTCTACAACCTATAACTGCTAAGCAAACATATTTTCTCAGTGTCTGCATTACTACTGCAGCTGTGTCAAGGTGAAAACAGTTTTAAACATTTACTTAGGTCCCTATCTGCCTGTGTGACAATACTTTGTGCGCTGTAGTTAAAAGCCCAATCCAATATAAGCTGCTACATTAAGCTTCACATTTAAGCATGTGTACATTTTAGATAAGTCTATTTTCATTGCTGTTTATGTGTTTAAAAATTAAATGGCATCTCAGAGATCCCAGTAAAACAGGTTCAGTGGTGTGTCCCAACAAACCAACCGCCCTCCTTCCCTTTATTGTATCTCAACTCCATCGTTTCCCCATTACGCTCTTATTACCTACTCTGCTTGGATAAGCACAGCCAAATAACACATTCTTCCCTCAACATAACACGCAGCCGCCTGGAAAGCTCATTAGAAGCGCTCACAATTTAACAGAACAAAGCAAAATATTTGAACCATCAGCGATGCCAACAAGGCACGGGGGCCTCATTTTCAGAATATGGAAAGGATTTTTTTTTCACCATTGTATTAAAATGAAGAAAACTTATATACTTGCCACTTTTCAATCAGTATTGTCAGTAATTTTTATACAGATCTGATGAAATGCATAAGATGGATTGCTGCAATGTCATAAGCAGTCACACTACCATGTATTTTATATTAGTTATGCCACCGCATATTTTCTATGTTCATCTGTTGTCTTTCACCTTCTTGTGAATCTCATGCTTCAACCTCCTCCCTATATTTTAGTCTCCAGTGCTCTGTGTGACTCCCATTTAGCTCATATATGGGGTGTGTCATGCTTCTGAGTCCAACCCCACGCAGCAGGCTTAAGAACAGCTACTTCACTCTCTAGAAGCTTTGGCCTTTCCTTTCAGAAGGAACCAAATGAGCCCCTCTTCATTCTACTCTGCTGTTTTGCCCCCCAGGGGTGGAAACCACACAGAGAACCCACCAGCAAGTTGCCTGTATCCCTGCCTGGACAACTCTCAGCATCATCTGCCACCCTTCCCTCTCTTTCGCTTGCTTCTTTTTATCACTTTCTTTTATGCCCATTTTCACTCTTCTGTCACACCTTTTCATGTCTGCTTTCCATGTCACATTTTTCCAACTCCTTTTCTCAATCTTGCTCCTGCTTTATTGTTTGTTTAGTGTTCATATCACATAGTTCTTTTTTCGAGGGCTCTCCGAGGACTTGGTAACAAGTGCAAAGGCGTGTCCTCAATTTTGATTGCAAGAAGCTTAGCTTTGATCAAATTCAGTGCCTTGCAAAAATGTTCATACCCCTTTCTTTAAACATTTTTGTGTCATTTCCTGAGATAAACAAAGATACTTTATACTCGTAAGTTTGTATTCATTTTTTCATTTTTTTGTGTAAAGGTGACAGTGGCTTAAGAAGTACATGTATCCCCTTAACCGGTGGGTTGCCAGCTTGAACCCCTTATTAGTCTGTGTTCGTCGTTGAGTCCTTAGGCAAGGCACTTCACCCACAATGCATGCTGCTGGTGATTAAAAGGCCTGGTGGTGCCGTAGAAGTATAACATTTATTTTAAGAAATCTGTGATGTTCATTTGTATAAAGCCCATTTTAATCTAATTCTCCTAAATAAAATATGCATGTTTGAATGTGTATATTGTGCACACTGTATATGTCATTGCCATATTTGAAACTTTTAATTAAAAATTACAATATTTAATTTAAGGAAATGGCAACTCGGTGTATTGTTCTACTAGGTGTTTGCTAGTTGCTGTTGTAGAGCTGTGTTGGGGACTAGCACGAGGGAGGAGAGGGCTTAAGCGCTGGGCTGGGGCCCGAAGCTCCATGGTTGAACTAAGGGTAAGTAGGAGGCGTATTGCAGGAGCAAGCGTTTAGATACGACTAAATGGTTGCCACAAAGAGATAGAAGATTAGTCAAACATCCAGAAATGAAAGCAACTTACCGGGTATGGTTTTGTCCTTAGTCACGCATATTTATACAACAAGGGTATTGTAGCTGTCATATTTATTAATTTATTTTTCTTTTAGCATTAGGTTTTTGAAATATCAGATGAGTGGCTGAAGATATAACGATATTCAGGGTTGAATGTGTTTTATTGCTTTTTATTTGATTAATTGTGATCTTATATTTCACCATGAAAAAAAAAACACTTATTGTGAAGATCCATTGTTCTTGGTTACAGCTCAGGTAAGAGCTATTTGCAGTTTTTCCCTATAAATATTCTCATTGTGAAAATTGTGTTCATGATAATGATGGTAAAAAAGATCCTTTTGACATTGATGTTGAATATTTAAATTGATTTTGAAACACCTTAAAACCTGATTCCTAATTCCATAGACATCTTTGGCAAAAATCCAAGTCCTCCCTTAATAGATAAAATGAATGAGTCTGATTTAGATAATTGTATTATATGTTGGCTTTTTTTTTCATGATCGGAAAACCAACTCATTAAAAATGCTGTTTAAAAAATTCTCACCGGCTCGTACATAAAGAGTCTTTGCTTTAATGCTGCCGTTTTTCCTTTTCACATTCCAACAGATCAGCTAGTGAACAGTTTCAGGTGTTATTTCTGTCTTTGCGTCTTTCCTCAAACACATCCTAAGGTGTGCAGTTTTACAGAATCTTTGGTACTTTTTGTTTTAACACACCTTAATCATTTTTTCGTATTGCCCTTTGTTACGGGTTTGTTTTGCTTCCATTAAACACATCTTTTGTGCAGTTGCTCAAATGTAACCAACATAATTCATAATTTGGCATTTTAAACTATCATCTCATCACCCAGATGAGTATTTTTAGGCAGTACTGCAATCTGGAGCTACACACACTGTTTAAAGCTAAATTTGTAGACAACTCCCAGTAATATTAAAAGAAGTTGAGAATGGTGGTCTTCATAGCAAGTCGTAGTGATTAACAGCCTGATGAGTGATATTAAAACAAACACCAGGAACGAACGTGACTTTATTCATGTTCTATTTTTACTTTTTATTAATATTCAAGATCCACTTGTTTGTTTTTTACCATGTAAATTTAAATTAAATCCAGCCTAGAAGCTTTATTTGTCCAAAGCTTTTATATTTTTTCCAAAGAATGAACTGTTGCTTAGCAAGAACTAGCGGATTAGTCAATACGGTGCAGCTAAACAAATGTTTTAGCTCCCACAAGCCATAAAAAGATTTTAGCATTATTATTTTGGCAATATAGCCTCTACAAGGTTTTTTTCTTATATTTTTATTTATTTCTTCTTTATGTGTCCCAGCTGATGCAGGCTTCCATTTCTTTTGAAGGCTGGAGCCATGTGCCTAGTTGAGCCTTGTTTTGAAACATCTGTGCCAGTAAAAATGGCAGAGAAAGAACAGGATGAGCAGCGAAAGGTTCCACACTGTATGAATTTTCAGATGGTCCTGCGGTAGTCAGCACTTTTTCTTATCTGGGAAAAGTCAGGCCTCAAACAGACAAAACTGCAAAGGTGTGAAGGGGCAAAAGGGCAAAAATGACCAGCATGTGTGGTGAAAGCAGCAGCTGCATTTAGCAAACAACCTTTGAGTCAGGTGTTTTTATGTGGGAGCCCTCATACATACCCTTGGATCAAAAAAACGTGCATGGTTAGTTATTGGTGTCCACAGCAAACAGCAACACAGCAAACTCGTGCAAACAGCTGAAAATATAAAATAAACTGATCTTTTAAGTAACTAACAGACAATGTTATTAGAATTCATTAATTATTTATTTAACATCTATTTGAGCAGCTGAGCTAAGAGGAAAGGCTCAGGGAAACAAGGAAAATAAACAGGGCATGAAAGAATACACCAAAATGTAAATTCAACTCATACAAAGGAATAAGCCCCAAACTCAACAGAGACTGACTTAACCACAGCAAAACACTAAAGTAATCACAACACATTAGCATAAGACTCGCTCTCTCAAAGTATAAAGGATCATGGCAGAGCACAAGTTTAGAACGGAATAAAGCATGAATACAAACTATCTAAGTAATGAGATGAATTGGCGACTTGAGTTGAAACTGGCCCTTGTGTGACGGACCAAGATGATGTGTTTAAAGGAGCACATGTTCATTAGAAGCTCAGAAAAGGAAGCCTAACAGCAGACTGAGACATAGGACTGATGACAAAAGCCAGAAATGATTGGAAGTACAGATCATGTGATTAGTGTCTTTCTTTTTTCCTGTATTCATGCACACATGCTCCTTTGTGTCCGCTCATTCCGCAGGGTTACTGTCAACCTGATCTGCTGATGATCAAAGAAAGAACAAAGCAGATGTGCACTATTAAATATTTACATTTACATTTATGCATTTTATTCAAAGCGACTTACAAAAAGAGGGTTTAACATTGAACTACGACGCAATTTACCTGCAATATGCTAGGAGAGGATTTAACATTAATGATGACACTCATTTACACCATTTTGGTAAACACAGAAGGTCCAAGTACCATACACTGAGTACTAACTAATATCAGGGGGTGTAATAAGTGCTTTTAGATCTTTCAGGGCAATGGATACTCTCAGAAGAGCTGGGTCTTCAAGGATTTTTTGAAGTAGGAAAGAGAATCTGATGCTCCGATTGTGGACGTAAGGTCCTTCCACCAGAGAGGAACCGCAAATGAGAAGAGTTTACATTGACCTGCACGGGGCTTAGGGCGCGTTAGTTGGCGCTCCTAGGAAGAAGAAAGCGAGCGGGCAGTGACATAAGGCTTTAAGAGGGTGTTGAGGTAGATGTACGCTGATCCATCAAACACTCTGTAGGCCAGCATTAGTGATTTGAATTTGATGCATGCAGCTAAGGGAAGCCAATGGAGTTCAGTGAAAAGGGGTGTGACATGCGATCGGTTTGGCAGGTTGAAAACCAGGCGAGCTGCAGCATTCTGGATCATCTGTAGCGGTCTTACAGCACAGGCTGGAAGACCTGTTAGGACAGCGTTGCAGTAGTCAAGGCGGGAAATTACCAAGGTCTGAACTAGGAGCTGTGTCGCATGTAGAGTTAGATATGGCCTAATCTTCCTGATGTTGAATAGAGAGAAGCAACACGATCGAGCAACAGAGACAACCTGATCCGCAAAGGTCAGCTGATCATCGATCATGACGCCCAGGTTTCTTACAACCTGAGTAGGTGCCACAGATAGGGAGTCTAACCTGATCCTGATGTTGAGGTGGATGCTTTCCTTGGCTGGGATAACAAGCAGTTCAGTTTTGGAGAGGTTCAGTTGGAGGTGGTGATCTTTTATCCATGCAGATATGTCAGAAAGACAGGCTGAGATTCGCGTCGGTACCGAGAGGTCGTCTGGAGGAAAGGAAAGATAGAGCTGGGTATCATCTGCATAGCAGTGATAGGATAAGCCATGCGAATGGATGATTGGGCGCGTCAATGTATATATATGGCGTATATATATGGCATTCAGATTAAATACAATCCCTCCCAACCAATCCCTCTTTATCTTTGTCCTCTCCCTGGCATTCTATGCTTCTGCCAGCTGCTGACACTCAAAAGCCTCCTGTTGCTGCTGAAGTCTCAGGCGAGTTGCAGGAGAATTTCCCAGGGACAGCGTTCTTCCATTCTGCCAGATTTATGTTTTTTTGTTTTTTTTTTTGTTTTTTTTTACTGAAATCTGGTTCGGTACGTTTTCACTGAAGATTCTGAAAAGTAGTATCTCCTCATGGGGTCTGTAGTCACATCTTCCACTGCAATTAAGACAGAGCAGTATAGTTTCAAAACCTGTTCTTGTTAGTTTTCAAGGGGACAAAGAACAGTAATATATAAGCTAAAGATGCCTGCAAACAGAGAAAAGCGCAGGTTAAAAAATGAAACGTATAAGAGGAGTCGACCGAGGGGATTCGTTTTAAAGGTGGCAGCTACTTAGCACTCTCCACTCTGCAAACAAATATTAAGCAAAAAACAGAAAATTAATTCTCAGACTCCAGGGAGATGCGTGCTGACATCGGCAATTTTCTCCAAATAAAAATCACTTTTTCAATACCACATTCTGTGGGGGTTTTTTGAGAGTTGAGTTAATCTATGTTTACTATGTAATGACCCTTTTTGACTCTGCCTTGGCAGCTTTTGATAAATGAGGCAGATTTTAAATGTCACAGTTATCAAGTGGTTTCTCTCTCTCTCTCTCTCTCTCTCTCTCTCTCTCTCTCTCTCACCCTCTCTCAGTGGAGTACCTCGTAGTCTAGGCTGTAATTAAACAGGTTCCAAATCTGCAGCGTTTCAATACGTGTGTGTCAGTGCAAATACCAGTGATCGCAGATGTTCTTCACTTTACCTTTTTATTGTCTTAAGTCTGTTCATTCTTTCATTATTTTGACAAAATTCATGAGGTATTTTTACTGTTTTATTACTGGAAACACCCATCAAAACTAATTTTTAAATCTTTGTTTTGATTTTATGTAACTTGATCGCCATCCTAAAAAGCTGTATAAGTGTATGCCAAGATTTTAAAGAGGGTAGGCAATACGATGATCCAATCATAGATGCAAGAAGACCAGGTCTTCATCCTGGCTGGAACTCTGGAAAATGTCTTTATCATCATATATAAAGAAGAAAATATCTGCTCAAGGTAATGTTCTTTTTGGAGTATTTAGAGGCTATAGGATCATGAGTGTCCTACTTGAGGCCATTTCGTGTATGTATAGCTAGATTGATTCCCCTGGATGGGAATTGAAGAACCTCCCAGTTCAATTTTGATTCTTTGGGTCATTTTTGATTTGATACTGACGCAATTCAATATTGAAAAAAATACTTTAATTTTGCTATTCTAATAATAACTAGTATAAATGGAATTATATACATGTTAACAATTTTATGTATTACTTCTTTGAATGAACAGCCATGCTGATATGCATACACATAAACTGTATACAATAACATTTTGAGCAATAGATTACATACAAAATAAAGGAGCACCACAATACTTACACTCAATATAGAATAGAAATATCATGACGTGTAACAGTATATACAATTTTAAAGTAAAATATATGTAAACTTTAAAAATTATCCTTTTGTTGTGGAAACTTGAAAAATTTTAGCCATGTTTTAACTATATTGCCATTCAAACCTACACTCCTCACCAGTTAAATTTGGTAATTCTCACCAAATAGCTGTTTGCAAACTGCATATGAACTCAAGAAGAAGACAATGACCTCACAACTACATGGTTTCATGTGAACCCAAGCTTAAATAACACGCTCTGCACAACGTCACACTAGCACAGTTATACGTGTGATGGGTCCCTGGCGGCGAGGAAGTTGTGCTAGGTGTTCCACTAGCTCATTAAACTTGATATTATCCAGTTCCCTTCTTTGTCCCACTGGCAGTAAAGTGTGGGAAATGCAGGAAGTGGTACACTTGACTATGAAATCTCCTACGTCCCTGGACACTAAGTATTGCTCACAAAAGTGTTCCATACCACTGCACGAACCCAGGGGATTTAAACGATTGACAGGATTTTTTGAATTGATATTCCAATGGAGTAAAAAAAATTGCAATGCATCAATATTTTTACGCATGTCTATTTTTCACTATTGTTAGTAATAGGTCAGTGGGTGTTTAATTTCACCCAAATTTTCTGCACTTTTTTTTTATTGTTAATTTTGTACACAGGTGGAGGACGGTAGGTTTAAGTTCACCAGTGGTGGCAGAAAAGCCGATAACAGGATATTGGTACTGGATATGTAATGGTTAGGATTATGGACCAGTCTATCATAGTAAAGAAGAAGGTAAAAAAAAGATTAAGCTTTCCTTTACCAGTTAGTTTATATTCTAGCCCTCATCAATAATTATGAGTTTTGGGCAAGGACAGAAAGGATAACATCTTGAATATAAAAAACGTGTAATTATCTTCTTCCACAGGACCTACTTAGTTCAGACCATTACCCAGAGGACCCCTGAGAAGAGTTGCTGCTCTTTCATATAGAAATAAGTAAGTTGAGGCGGATGGGGCTTCCAATAACCATGTCTTCCGGATACATTCTGAAAGAAGGATTTTAGAAATGTCTCACCAAGAAAAGGCTCAGCGGACAGTTGAAATCATCCAGAAATGATGTGGTTGGATAGATTGATCCACATTCATATTGTTCATTGGTTGGTTTTCATCAGAACTTTTAGAAAGTTGAATATACTGAGGAAAATCAACCTATAAGGTCTGTTGAATTAAGTGCGGATTTAAAAAAAAAAATTTAAACTTACTAACTTAATCATTAATGATAAATCTACCTGTTCGCTACCTTCTAACACCAAACAACTTTAAACACAGAAAATTGTCTTTTGGTGATGGTGGGAAATTCAGCCATTAATGAATAGCAGTGTGGATGGATGATGAGTCAGGAAAACGATGCTATATTTTTATGGATAAAACGTGCCTCACTGCCTGGAGCTACGTTTCATCAGTGACAACTCCTCTAGAGTGCATGGTGTTTTGTCATGTCTTGTCATTTCCTGTCTTGTCCAAGCCAGACCAATGGCCTCTGGGCGGTAGTGGAACTTGTCCAAGATTGTAAGACATTTGTTACACCTATTTTAGCATCCTCAGTAGGAGGAGCAAGAGCCCCTGTGGCTCCGTCAGGAACCAAAAGTGCGGATGTCATATGGGAGGTGTAGGAAGTGTTTGGCCATGTCACTCCTATTTGGACATATTTGTTAGGCTGTTACTGGACTGCTAAGACAGTGTTAATTTCCTGCCACCTGGTATGGAATATGTACTATGTGTCTGTGACATGTACGGTGTGATTTGGAATTTGATACATGGTTTAAAAGCAGTTTACTAATAAAAAATATTAGAAGTATGCCTTCAGAAGTCTTATTTAATCTAAATAGTCCTACAAATGTTCACTTTTAGCCCTTGTGAACAAGTGGAAAGAGGACATTTCATGTTGAAAAGAAAGCCATAACAAATATATAGAAGAAGCTGCTTTAGTCCAATGAGACCAAATGTTCTGATATTTTTTTTAAATGCTAACACTGTCTGTGGTAAACAACCAACACTTTCACCATGGAAGCACCTTTCCAAGAATACAAAATCTCAGTCGCAGTATCACGCTACGGATTTGCTTTTTTAGGAACAAGTGGTCATAGATGGCTTAAAGATGAATGGCAGTAAACACAGACTTTCTGGAAGAAAAAGTGTTAGAAGACTGCTTTGCAGTGATCAAGGTAATTGTTCAAAGTAGATGTATGCTTCTGAAAAAAATTCATTTGTAAAAAGTACTAAAAAAAACATAAGTAAAAAACATACTTTTTTTAAATTATTTGATTCAATTCAGTTTATTTGCAACATGTCATCTCAAAACACTTAAGAAAAAAAAATATTTCAATCCAATCCTAGTTATCAATGCATCATGTTCACTTTATACTGAAATCATTAAAAAAAATTAACTTTTCAATCTAAGAAAACAGAGCCGACTTGCGGCATTCATTCCTCCTAGACCAGCATGCAGCAACAGCAGACAATACCTTGCTGTGTATTATTGACTTGGCAGGAATATCCCATTTTATTTGTGTTAACATAACATAAAACATTAACAGTAATTATTGAGTTTTGCGACTGTAATATTGCAAAATGGATTTAGTGTAAAAAGGGGTGAGGGATACTTTTGCAAAACATTGTCTTATCTAGGGACACACCTTTTTTTGTTTAAAAAGGATCCAAACGCTTAGTTTTCTAATCCTGATAGAAACACTTTTGTATGTTAGATTTGGAGGTGTTGGATTTTTTTTTCTCTGCAAAGTAAAGAAATAATCTTTTTTTTCTTCAAATTGAACTGTTGAATATAAGGCATTGACCGATTTGAAGAAAAACAAACAAATGTGCACATATAAAAGCAGATTGAAAAAGCTGGAAAGAGTGAAGAGTTAATCAATGCTGCAAACAACAACTTGTTATATATTATTGTGAGAATTTATATTCCCAATTTTTTTTATTGCAATATTTTACAAACACGCAACACGCAGTGCTGCAGATCTGCTCAATGAGCCTCTCAACATAATGAAAGGCGCAAACTGGGTCATAACATAACAATAATCATAAGAACAATGCCAGTAAAGGCATGTTGTATTTGGAAGTCTGTAGTACAAAACCAATGCCCTGTCGTCTATTGCCAGTAAAACAAGTTACTCCACATCTGTTTTATATGGTCCACTTTTACTGACGGTAACAAATACATATGTTTTTTTTTTTTGTTTTTTTTTTTCCCAAATAGAGCTTCCAGGTACACTGTTGTAACAGAGTATGACCTGGGTAAAATAGTTAATTGTCATCAAAACACATCACAAAAACATACAATGGACCTTTCGGACATCAACAAATTTACATCCATAGTCTCATAATATTTTTATATCATACAGTTTATGTAAATGTTTATCCACTTTTTTGAGATGTTACTGGACTGGATGTTCCGCTTGTTCCATTATCATGTCAACATGTTTTGGAAATATACAGATATTGTCTCAGCAGCTTTGGGAAAAATCCCATTCATTAGATCATCCAGTAATATGCATTGCTTTTAACAGCTTTGTAAGCTTTGCACCAGAAATTATGCATGGATTGTTTTTTTTTATTTGTTTTTTTTTATTTGCAAATCATTACCACACAGAGCCACAACACAACTTTTTTTTATGAATTTGCTTAGATGTCCTTTCTTCCTATGACAAAAAGACATGTTGCTTTTCTAATTACTAAGATGTTTTCACTTTAACAGTGAGTCACCATATATTTGTGGCAAGGTACATTTAGTAGCCTCAGTGTACCCAACGGTTCCTGTTTGGTTGAGAAACCACATTCAATGTGAACAATATTACATTTGCACGAAATACAAAAATGTTTGTTAACACAGATTTGCTCTTGAGTGAGGAGTGTAGTAACTTGAAGGTTTGAATGACGTAAGAATTGCCCGCTGATTCTCCAAACTGAGATTGCTTTGACAGCTGTCCACTGCATTAAGGGGTGCATTGCTCATGAGCACTCTACACAACACTGCTTCAAAGGGAAAGGGATCTCTTTAACCTTGACCTTTATGTAACATCCATTCAACTCGAGATCAGTATGCTTTTTTTTCACTCTTTATCTTGAAGCCTCAATGAAATCCAGTGTATTGTCTTATTTATCCATATAACAGCACTCCTCAGTGTGAACGTTTTCTATGTTTGTTCACCTCTGTCACTATTTCCTTGGGAAAAAAATGTGTTTACCACTATGAATGGAGTTTATCCATCTTTCCTTTGCTTTCTTATGATCCCTCTTTTTGTCATCAGCTTGAATCACTCACTGTTTCACTTCCCTTTTTTGCCCTTATCAAAAAAAGGAAAACTATTTTTTGTATCATTATCTCAGTGCAGCACAGCAACACAGAGTGAAAATTGAGCTGTGAAACATTTGTCACAGTTTTGATGTACAAAAAAGTCAATATCTAGGTCTTTAGAGATATGTTAATTTGGCAGCTTGCAGCATTTGTTTCTGAGCAGTTTCAAATGTTTGCATAGTTTATAAGCGCATTCATAATGAGTAAAGTTTATGCGATGAACTATAAAGTATTATAACCACAGTAGACATGATGGACGGACCGACTGATGGATGGATGGAGTGCAAATTCAGTCTCGTATGTCATTCTTGTATGCTCATAATAACTTTGAAATTAATTATATAAATGATGCAATCATAAAAAGATTTTATTTCAGTCACTGAAGGTTTTGTTTATGATGGAGTATTAGGGGCATTAGAGATTAAAACAATATGTGGTCAAGGAAAAAGAAGTATTTTTTTATTTTGAGTGTTCAGAAGACACATGTAGTTGACATACACATGTTGCTGTTAAAAATTGCTTCTTGTGTTTAACGTATGAAGTTAAAATATGTTCTCTGATTTGCAAAAGTTATACATTTGTTGTTTACTAAGACTATAACGTCAAATATTTACCGAAATAAAATGAAAAAATGCTGAAAGGACCCGCAGATTACAGTGGCAAATTAATGAAATGCCCATATAGATGTTTTCCAAGGCTTTTTTCCATTAAGAGCATCATATCTCCAGTGCATCATATCTCCAGTGCAGACCCTGGATTTGGAACACATAGCTGACACAGTAAGGAAGAAGCTGCATAATGGCTGCATGGCCTCCGCACCTGGGAAACAGTAATTGGACTCCCTTTTAGGTTTGTGTTTTGTGTCTAGGTGCAATTATTTACTATCCCTTTAAATCTATATTTGACTATTTTACCAAATTGGCACTGGGGTTTGGTTTTGAACTAAGACCTGCATTTTATGATAATTGTCCTTATGGAATCTGACAGTGCCTTCTTGAAAGTATAACAAGATATGTATGGGAAGTAATTTTTTAAACACATAAGTTGATTTACCCAGATATGACCATGAATCGACCCCAATATCATAATAGTGCTCCCACAGGCATGTACGATACCTACCAAGCAGGAACCGTCTCAGTTTTCTTAACCTAATGCTCCCATCACATCTGAGCAATGTAAATCTGATTTAATCAAACCCCATATGCTTTTTTTAGCACTCCAGACTTCCATCTTTAGGTTCTCTGGCAAATCAAAAGCCTCGTTTTCCATTGATAAGTGGTTTTCTCTGTGGTAATATCTTAAGTAATCTCTGCGTTGGTCGAGTGGGGAATTCTGATTTTACCTTTTAAACGTTTTAATTAGTTGTGTTTGATTTTTAATGTTTGTTTCTTAATTCTTAAGTTTTCAATTGTAGATTTATTTATTTTTTTCTGGCTACATCTCCTTCGACCAAAATTATTATTCACAATTTTTATTAATGTGTTGAGCTTTTCTAACCTCTCATTTTTGTCGTTTTTACATACTCCATAGATTTTTGTTTCCCCCTGTTTTGTTTGTCAAATGCAGATCAATATTTTGACCTTTCTGGAACCGAGGAGCATGTTTATTTTTTTTTTGTGTTTTTTTTAATTTATTTTTTATATTCTTACCCGCAATAAAAAGCGTAAACAACTTCTTGGCATCTGAAAATGATAATAACTGCTGTTCTTTTCAAATTGGAGGCTCTTGCCAATTTGCTTAGTTAAATATAGGTTTTGACCTTTTCTAGGCAGGTGGTGTAAATATGTATTCTTTTGGATGTTAAATAACAAAAGAAAATGTATTTAAAAATACCTGAACAGCTCATGGCAGGATTTTGCAAGTGGTCACAATAATTTACATTACACAAGGATGAGCAATGAACACTTACTTGGATTCCCGAGAACAAAGGTAGAAAGGTAATATAGAATATAAATGTGTATTTCCTGACCTCAAAATACACATAAAAGAAAACACAAATGAAAAGTTCCTTTATATTAGGACTACTAAAGTGCAGTGCAGATTAATTTTGAATTGGAAGCAAATGAAAATGAAAAATATTAAAAAATGCTCCTTTTTGACAGCTATTAGGCATGAATTTCAGCGTTTCCTTCAGTGGGACAAAGAAAATAAGGCTTTTACTGTTATTAGCAGTAATTTTGGTTATTTCAGGGTTTTACTGGAAAAACCCACTGTGCACAGTAGCTTTTGCTTCCTGATTGTGATGCATGCTCTACCAAGGTGCAAATCAGTTCACTAGTTCAGCACTTAAGTTCAAATCAGAACTTGTTCTGAGCAAGCACTCCCATGAATGCTCAAAATGACATGTCCGAGGGTGGCCTTGACTATAAGCTATTGGATCTGGAAAAAGCAACATAATTGCAGGCAATGAATTTTTGCTCGCTTTACATCCTCTACAGGATTACTCAGTGGGGTGAGAGAAAGTCAACCAGCATAATGCAGAGTCCTACTGACTATACTTTTCCTGTCAAACTGCTAACAAGCACAAATGATTTTTTAATGATAGGCCCCTCTATCCCTCAAAGCTGTCTACTCACAAACGGTTGTACTCATACACAAGCCACACGTTGCACACATTCACTCCCACACACACGCACATAATGAATTTTTATCAAGGGAAGGACATTTGGTTTAATGGCTATCAGCCACTGCTATACCCACACATGCTCCTGCATAGGTGCAAGTTCCAGCAGATGCTTCTCTTTCCCCTTTGAGTCACTTACTTTTATGAGATTAGAATTTGATACATGAACTCTCCAAACGATGATGCAGGTGTAGAAGATGGAAACATTAGTGCTGGCGAGAGAAGTAAAATTGTGTCTTAATGCAAGTCTTCTGAAGGTATACAAACAGAAAATCAAGACTCAGAGATACTAGTGTCTCCTCTACTTTGCAGAAACAAAAACTACTGAGATCGCTGGACGCTAAATATTTGTTCAAAGCTATTAGTAAGATTTTTTATATTTCAGAGGGTCTGTCAGATGGCAGAACATTGAGCAGTGGCTTTCAATGCGGCTTAAACATTACAATTGCTTATTCCTTTTTGTTTAAGAGGTATTCAGAAAAATCACAATGTGATAAGAACGTATTAGTACCCTTGCTGATTTATGTGTTTCCTGTTTCTCTTGTCACACAAAAATGTAGTCCATCCCAAAAAAAACACCTGCCTTTTTTAATTATTAGTTCATCTTTAACTGTATGATGTTTGCTATTTGGTAGGGTTTTGGACTGTAGAGTGTATCTGTAGGAATCTGAATCTAAACACCTGCAAGTGTGTGTGTTTGTCAGTACGCTTGTGCATACATTTTTTTTCTCCAAAAGATTGTTAACAAAATGAGTGTGAGGACCCACAGCCCTGCATACCAGGAATCCAGGCAAAGATCGGAATCACAGACATCCAAAGGTTCCCACCAGAGCACAGGAGGACAGGGTAAACCACCCCCGGGACAACCGTACCTACCCTCAGGGGGCCACCTAACAGCAAAAGCGCAGAAACTTCAGGAAGCTGCAGTAAAAAGTCTAAAGGGTTCACTGGCAGGCAAATGAATGAACACAAGGATGAGCAATGAACACTTACTTGGATTCCCTGTACACAAACTATAGTCTTAGGTTCAAGTAACATTCCTCCACAGGGGTAAGCAGCCCATGCAGCCATGGGGTTGGGTCCGTTCATTCTAGGGTGGAGACAAGAAGACGAAACAAGCCTAAGGCCCAGCTATACCTGAGTAGCCCAAAATAGGCCTGAGAGAAAAAAGGCTGGTAGAACAAATCTTTCAAATCAGGCACAAGTTTTTAAAACTTTTCTTCACTAGGAAGCATTCCTGACTATTTCCTCTTAGCACAATTGAGGTTACCTACAAAATTGTTAGTCTTCAGTCTGTTTTTCTTTTTCTTTTTTTGTCTTTTTTATTTGTAACTAGTTGTTACATTGGGGGGCTTCACAGTGCCGCAGCAGGTAGCACTGTTGCCATGCAGCAAAAGGCTCTGGGTTCAATTCCAACTACGTTGGGTCTTGGGTCTTTCTGCAGGGAGTTTGCATGTTCTCCCTATGCATGCGTGTGTTCTCTGCGTCTCTTTGTTGCCCTGCAATGGACTGGCGACTTGTCCATGGTGTACCCCTGCCTCTCGCCTGTTGTAAGCTGGAGATAGGCGCCAGCAGACCCACCCGACCCCAATAGGGACAAGGGTGTTGAGAAAATGGATGGATGGATAGATGGATGTTAAATTGGGAAAATGAGATCTCTAGTAAAATATACCGAACTGGCAACCCACTTACTGCACTACCTTTGTAATGCTACTGCAAATATATTTTTTTACTTTTATTTAATTGAATTAAATCTTTTCTTTATTTAAATTGAATTATTGTAATAACCACTACCCTTGGATGTCTCTTTTCTTATTTCAGTGCACAGTGATAATTAGTTCTTGACTCGATAAGTATATGTCGGGCTGTTATCTTTTTGTTTTTCCAAACGCAAAGCTTTAAACTGATACTACTTGACATTGTTACATTTCTTTTTAGATCAGCTGAGTTTCTCTCTCCTACATTTCTCTCTGTCTTTCATTTTTCGCTCTTTTTAAATGTGGGAAATATTTAGCTTTTGATGTTGATTTTTTTAAAACATATTTTATATTCTGTTTGCCCCTCTAACTGTTTCTTACAGATTAAGAAATATTAAAAGGGTTCAAGTAGAACAAATGTGAAAGGTATTCCTTTATCTCAGAGCCATCAGATACAAAATTAAAAATATGACACTAATTATAATATCATACTTTTTGTGAAAGGTTAGATTTTTTATCTTTTTTGCAGATGTGCTTGTTCTTATAACCTGAGGATTTTAATTTACTCATCAGGGGTGTGTTAAAGTGAATCATTATTAAGCACTTTTACTCCTAATAGATCATTAGATTGCCTGACATTTCATTGAGAAAAAGATGGGCGAAACCATTGCATCAGGACTGAGACCTGAGTACTGAGAGAAAGCAACATGAACAAAAGAAATTTGATAAATAAAGAATTTCAGCTGGAAAGAAAAAAAAAACATGTTTTGTGCCTTCAGTGGTTCAATATTAATCTAAAAACCTTAAATCTGAGTTAGACAACGGTAAACTTGTGGTTTACACAAACATAGCAATTATTTTTAATATAACAACTCAAAGTTAAATTCTCCCTTTTATTTGTATTGGTTCAAATTCTGCTTTATTGGTACAGCACCAAATTATTACAAATGCCAGGTGTCTTTCTTCCTGATTACCTTAACTCAAATATTATTTATTTAAAACTATGCCCTAAATTCAGCAGTCCTTTGTGGCAAACATATTAATGTCCATCGATCCTTATCCAACATGCTTATTCTTTTGTAGGGTCTAATCTTAACATAAACAATTCAAAAGCACAAATATGGATTGCTTACACAGAAACTAAAGGCCTACTGGGGTTTGAAAGACCAAATTTAAACACACGTAGGACTGTAGCATACAGCAAGTGATGTAATTTAAATGCAAAGCCACTCTTTCCCTCCGTCATAATACCGTGTAACAAACATGCAATTGGTTTTCTATTTGTAGAGTAACTAAGATAGATTGTTGTGCCTGCTCTCACCCCTCACACAAATCCATTTTTCCTTGAGTGCATGGGATGCTGGCCTATGTCTTCTGCAGCTGCTGATGAGGAGAGATGGGATTTTACATGTGTAATTACTGGGATGTTGACTGTACAGAGGAAATGTCTGTGTGATGTAATGGTAGAATCATGTAACAAAATGTATAAGCAGGTGCAACCTAATACAAAAATGTCTTCTTGGCGCTGCATGACATTTGTTAAGACTAGCTGTGTTTGAGGTTTTGTTGTGGTTGTAGCTGGTAACTAGACAAGCGTCAATCAGAGATTGTGATAATTTTTTCTGATATTAGGTTCATGTAAAGTTTTGACCTGCTCCCACAGGTTGTAGCTGATATAGACACACACAGCTGACCTTCCTAAGGGGTATACAAGTTGTTTTGCTGTTGCAAAAGCCTGAGTTTTGTATTAAGGTAATTTCCAATTCCAGACCCAGAAAGTAAAGTATGAACAACAACAAAAAAAGGCTAGCACTTACTGCAGCACAGAACCTGATTTAACAGTCTTGTAAAAAGTTTATGAATGTCCTTGTACTTCTTACAGCTTCTGTTCTTACTCTTAACTTTTTGTTTAAAAACTTTATTGAAAATGCTTCCTTTAAGTTGTATACCTATTGGAACATCTTCCACTGCAAAGAGTGGTGATATCAGCACAACCTGATATCTTCACTGACAGGATTTTTGGTTAACAATCACCCATACTCCAGTCATCAGCCTGTTTCTTTGTGCATCCCTACAGATCCATCCCAACTGTAAAGGTGGAGTTATTTGGTTCAAGTTGATTTAACCTATTTTAAACAACCTATATTTTCTACTCTCTCAGGCATCCTGGAATTCTCTCCTGTTCTTCTTCGATATCTTATGTCAGGTATGGATAATAGTTGACTGCAGTTAGATACCGTAGTATCTAGATACCGTAGCGTAATGTCTCTATTTACCATGTAGTAAATAACTATTTTTGTTATCACTGTTGATAAGTGGGAGGAATAGACAACAAAGAAGCAAAGAAATTGAGAAACTGTAATATTCCCTCATGTCTACGATGCTTGGACGCCCTTGCACTGTAGCTATTTGGAAGCTTGGCAAGCTGTAGCGTATTAACTGTTTCCACCTGTGGAGCTATTCGCTCGTCTTTGCTCTCTAGTCTAGTCCATCTGTTTGTCTGAGTAGAAGTAAAGGGCCTTTCACCAGTTCCCTGGCTAAGTTTCCTTTCAGCTCCCACTTTCAGCACAACACAGGAGTTTCAGTAAAAAAGGAGCCATGACGATCCAGGAGACGATATTCATCTCTTTGATTCCTCTTAATTGCGTCCGTACGCCTGATGAGTCACAGTTAACTGAGTTGCACAGCTGTAGGATCCCCGGTGCACAGACTCATACTGTGTGCCTCCACAATGGCAACCTCTCTTCATTCGCTTCTTCCTTTGCTTTCCCTCACAAACTGCTAATGAAGTCAATCACAACTGCTTTTCCCCTGATCCTTTTACCCCGACAGCTGATGGTGTGCGATTGCATCCACAATACTCTTTTAATTAGTATGGAGAATAAATTGGTTGAGCATGCCTTTTTTCTTAATTGCTTTTTCCTCAGCTTAGATTTAATTGGGCTCCAGTGCTGTTTATTGATCTACTTTGATTTGCTTTAATTTGGATAATTTTATATATTTATTTTGGATGTGACAAGCCCGTTTGTCTTGAGGGGGAGAGAGTACTGGGCTTCTAGAGTAGCACTGCTGCGGACCGCGGGTTTACTCTGTGAGCCTGGGGTCCTACATGTGATGGCAACTAGGTGAGGAGATGATCAAACCCAGAAGGCAACTAAAGCAGCTCCAGTACAGTCAAAGAGGACTTACGTGAACAGCTCTTTGATCTCACATCAACAGCTCATAAAAGCCAGTGTGGATCAGTAAAGTGAGGGAAGTAGGTTTTCAAAGCCAGCACTAACAGGCCTGCAGGCCAGTATACATTTCTTCCAGCAGCTAGCTTGAATTTTGTGCCTGATTCATGCTGCGTCATCTCTCCCCCTCCTGCCTGCCACAACAAAGCCCGATTTACATCCTCCGCCTCCATAGATTCATAATTAGTGTGCTTCTCTGCGTGTGATTGTGGGTTTGTTTTGTAGATATGCGTGTGAATTTGCTTTTATGAATAGTTGTTTCTGCAGTAATTTTACAACAGTCACGTGGATTGTTCTATTGAATCCATTTTTCCTAACTCTACTTTGTTCTAATCCTCACAGGGGGTAACTTCACCCTGGCTGAGTTGGGAGTTTGTGAGCAAACTCCGCCTCCACATCCCGCTGCTGTTCCCTACTGTCCTGACCTGGGCCTCCTCCAGAGGGGGTACTCCCTTAGCGTCGGCTCAGATGCAGACTCGGACCCAGAGGGGCCTTTGTCTCCAGAGCGAGCCATTCAGCTGTGGGCCGGACGTGCAGGTGTAAAATCTCGTCGTAGCTCAGGGGTGTCCAGCCGTGAGAACTCAGCCCTCACCCTCACCGACTCCGAAAATGACAAGTCTGATGACGAGTCGGGTAGGTAGCTCAGTCAAAGTGCTGTTGAGATGATCAACAAAAATGTATGGCATATCTAAGGAATGAGTTGAGTGTAGATGATGACAAAAAACCATTTTATTGATCATTTTAAATCTATTCATGATTAGTTAGAATCTCGCAGAAGAGTCATCCTTTTTTCGGATCAATAGCACTCGCACAAAATACGAGGAGTGCACCATTTTAAATCACTTGTTTTGTTATTTCTCAACATATATGCGTCACTCTCGGATATTGAAACAATGGAGCGTAACAGATCTCTTTTGGTGATTTTACAAAAGGTTTTCACTGAAAGAGCTCATTTTCAGTTATTCAGTTGCAATACCTATTGTTTGATCTGGCGCACAATCCACAATGTCACTATATCAAGCTTTGTTATTTTATCTATTGTCTCCGTCTGAGATTTCTATTTCTAGCAGAATCTGGCTTGAAAACGTGTTCGTACTCATTGAGATTATCACATTTTCTCTGAGTTACTAGAGAAAGAGGGCTTTTTTTTTTATTTGTACTTATTTTCCTTCCACTTTGTAATGATGTAGTCTTGGTTTATCACATATAAACCATTGTAGTTTACGGTTATAACAAACAAAATATGGAAAACTTCAGTGTGGATATATATATATATATATATATATATATATATATATATATATATATATATATATATATATATATATATATATATATATATATATATATATATATATATATATATATATATATATATATAT
>JAVLVB010001238.1:618655-636697 GCA_032876305.1 Orestias chungarensis
TATATTATATATATATTATATATATATTATATATATATATATATATATATATGTAGCAAAAGTTTCAATATGTGACTTGTTCTGAGCGCTATCATGTTCTCCTCTATTTATTAATTTATTTTTCATTCATGCGAAGGCATGAGCAAATGTTCTTGTAAACCTTTATTAATAATAATAATAATAATACTAATAATAATAATAATGCCCTTTATTTTTAGTATAGTGCTTTAGAAATGTATTCAGTGACAAATAAAGTGGTTCAATAAATGTTTTGTGATAAACCTACACAAAGTAATGCATAACATTGTATAGCCATAACCAACTGTCTTCAGTAAATGCCTCATTTCTTAAGGAGATTCCAAATAAAATAGATATTCCTCAAGTGTGTTTTTATGGAAAAATTAACCATGAATACATCCAAGAAACATGAAGTTTAGGCACTTTGCTAATATGGAACTCTCATGTCTGTGTAAACAGAAGATAAAGGCTATAATTTTTTAATTGAGAGATTTTTTTACAAGTGGAACACGTTACAAACATTTACCAGAGTTCTCAGAGGCATTTTTACCAACAAGGGTAAGTCCAATGTCAGGCTGTGCAATGCGGAGAGAAATTGTAAAAATCATAAGAGATCCATCTCAGAGTCTACAAGCTTCAGAGAGTATATTAAATGTTTAAAGTGAAAGGAAGAACAAATAAAAAGACAGATAAAGCATGGTTTGTCTGAAAGGACTGCCAAAAAGAAAGCTGCTTGTGTTTAGAAGGAAGAGTGAAGGCACAGCTTAAGTTGCATCTGAACAAACGAGACGATTTCTGGAAAAATGTAATTTGGACAGACGAGACCAAAGTGGGACAGTTTGGATATGATGCACACTATCACATTTGGCAAAAAGAATCAAATTAAGCATACAAGGTACAGCAAACAGAGGATATGGTTGTTTTTCTTCCCTCATGACTTTGTTTGGTGACATTATCCTTGCTGTGACTATAAATCACAAATCCCCAAGTATATTAAAATGTTACCAATTCTACTATTTAAATGGCAACATAACCTCAAGCAACTCTTGCCAATCTCTTCCACTATTTTCTTTATTGTATATTTATGAGGGGCAAATTTGTCCCAACCTAAATATATTTGTAGATTTAAAAAGAAATCTAGAAACTTTTATTGAATTACTTTATATTTGCTTATTTCTTTTTTCAGGTCAGATAGAATTTGTATCTATTGTGTTACATTGCAATCAATCAACTTTATTATTATAACCCATGTATAATGATTCAAAGGAAGCCAGTGTGAAAGATACAGTTTGCAGCTCTGACAGGTGGTGCGCTGCTCCACATCTTTTATTGTGAAAGACTCCCCTTGATTATTAGCCAGTGAAGTTAGGTTATGAGGCATTAATGGCTTTTAACAAACTGTTTACGGCAAGGAGGAGACAAGGCTAAGATCGTATGAGATACGGGCTGACTATAGAAGCATAGTGAGACATCTGATTAAACTTCCATACAGGAAGATGGAGAAGCATTGATCAACTTTAAACATGAACAGAAAATGCATGGCAATGCTGAACAAGTTCCAGCAAACATTCCACACAGTATAGCACATGACAAACACGACATCAGTGCACCATAGACAACTTGAACTAAAATAACCATTATCGATTTGAGGCCCACAGGAAATCCATAACAAAAGACACATGAGATGGGGAAATAATATGAGCATATTCATCTGCATCTTTTTTCAGAAAATATAAGAGAAGGTCTTAAGAGAATTGTGAATTATTTAATGAATGCAAATTTCACTAGGTTTCAGGAAAAGTATGGAAAATTCTTCCAAATTTCCAAATAGATTTTAATTTGCTATGCACACACTTCTGGGCTTAGTTTTTTGTTTAAAAAAATCACACAGTGTAATTTGTTTTTACTCTTAATGAACCGTTCTACTCAAAAGTTATTACTTTTTTCATTACACTCTTTTATTGTAGATGTCGTTACATCCTTCTTTTGTACAACTATATTGCTATAACGTCTATGTTTAACATACATATACTTGTAACACTCACAATGAGCAGGATCACTCAGAATAAATGTGCCTCATGTTTATTCTTTAAAAATGCAAATCACAACATAGCCAACATGTGCAAAACTCCAATATTCCTGTTCCATGTTCCATGTCCATGTCCATTCACTTTCCCTTTTCTTTTCCAAGCACAATATTTTCAACCTCAGTCCTAGTTCAGTAATGAGCTGATTCGCATCAATGATTTAAAAACTGCATTCTATAAATATTTGATTGGGGAACATTTGTTATTTTTATTCAATAATCATCCAGTCCGAATGGTCACAGATATTATCATGCATAACGAATTTCAAAGGGTGCAAAATGTAGAAGTAAATCCAAGTTTTGCTTTTTGTATAGTTTAAAAGTATGGTGCAATCAGATATGTACAGAAAGACTCCACTACCTCAACTGGAAACATATGTTTTAGTTTCTTCCAGAGATTTCTGTACCGTATGTCATTCTCTAAATGAAAACTTTTTGATTATATTTCCTTTTTTTCTTGTTTTATTTTTCTTCCATTTACTGCTAAATTCTAATTATGGAGAAGTATGTTAAGGGCAATAAATTAGTTGTGTAAGTGCAGCGCAGGGATTTCAAAGTTTTTTTACATCCAGCTTTATTGTTGAATATTGAGGAAATCGTTTACAGCCCCTTCCAGACACTATTAAAATAAAAAGACTCGAACATTAACTTGGCAGAGGCAAGCACGCAATATCCAAACACACAAGCTCGCCGAGACTTACAAATAAGGCCCCAGCAAGTGGCATTGGGTGATTTCATTTTGGTAAAGACGAAGAAAAAGATTTACTGTCACAACTGTGTGCTGCCTCGTAAAACGCCCGTCTGGAAACACAAGCAAGAATATTGGAGGGCTTGTAAACTTCCCACAGCCAGCGCCTGATGGCCACTTTCAATCTGTGCTGACCAGGAAGAGGAATGATTAGTACATGCATGGATAAAGTGAGATCAAGTTTTAATGCTGATTTTAAACCTAAAGCCAAGGGCACGATCGATATCGTCCTCTACATGTGTGTTTAGGATGCATATGTAAGCCTCAGCATTCTTCTGCTTATTAAACAGCAGGCTGCAGAGAGAAGCGGAACAAATTTGACTCAACTTCAATGTTGTCTTTTGGACAGACTCGCAGCATAGTCAAGACGCAGCCTAATTACACATGCATGCTGATTAGGTGCTTTCAGACCATTTCCCTCTTGTATTTTCTTCTCTTGGCTCAGTCTCTCCATCTGGTTGACCGGATAATAAATCACGAGGTAGTATGTGACGTTGTGTGGCAGGATGCATTAATTTGGTAATTAGACAATGAAAAGGTGGCGCTAAATTTAGTGTGGCCTTTCTGACTTTTCCCTGTCCCCATCTGGGCATGTTCCATTGTGTTGTATCCCCGCCCTCACGCAATCCAATTTTACTTGGTGATTTTCTTTGAAGACTTTTACAGTGTTGAAGTTAATGTCAAAGAAAAGAAAAGAAAAAAGCAAACTTTCTTAATTTCCAAACAGCTGTGGTGAGGTTTTTCCCTCTGCTGTCATTTTTATTTTTATTTTTCAAAGTTGGCACTATAATTATGCTTTATAAAAGCAGAGTTCAGCAACGGCATTCCTCTGATTAACTAATCAAATCTGCTGCCACAGGTGGCAAAGTCCCTCTACCCGCGCTGTCCTATTTCTTCTTCCTTAGTGTACCACAAAAAAGAAGCAACTACAAATTAAGATTCATTCATTTTGGTTGACAGGTTTTTTTGTCACCCCAAAATTGGGGCACTGAATTGATTATTGTGTAATCAAAGAGCTTAAGACAGTATTTAATGACTTTGTTATAGTTTTAAACACAACATGCTGTGTTCGTTGGCGTGCACATTGCAATTTTACTGTCAATGTAGTATACAAAAGTAACTAAAAACTAAAAATCACCTATAGCAAAGCTGGTTCTGTCCTTTAGAAAATGTCAATTCTTCATAGGTCTAGTTCAAGTCACGTACGGGATGTCATGAGTCCTTAAAGTATGACTGCTTGTTGGCTGTTGTGCATAAATACTTTGTATTCGTGTCTTATCTATTTCAAAGGTTTTTCTTAAAAATTTTACTTATTCTTTTTTCGTATCTGGTGTTTTTAAGACTAATGTAACTTTTAAAGAGTCATTTTGTTCAGGCGCTTTTAGCTTTGTGGCCAACCCAGTTTCCAGTGAGGAGTTCTCAATCGTATACACTTAAAGTTGTCAGTATCACCTCCCCACTCTTTGCTTCCTAAACTTCATTTTTATTTCAATCCTTGCTAAGATTTATAAAAATGCAACTTCAAATGTTGGCACAGATTCGGAATATTTTTCACAGGAACATATCAAAATGTTATTTTTTAATATTGGATGTATGTCTGGGAAGGCCAGTGATTGTTGATGTAGTTTGAGAATTATTGTGACTTTGCAAGGTTACGCTACCATACATTTTTTTAAGAGATCTTGAGACTGCTCCATTCATTATTATTGAGTCGAATTGGTTATGTATTGTAGGACTTCCTCATTTTTCAGAAATTTGTAAAAGTAATTGCTTTTTATGTAGCATTGTTTTTGACATAGTGCAACAATGCTATATACTGTACATTTGTAAGAGTTAAATCTCATTCTTTTCTCTCAGAGTTTACCAGTTAGATCTTTACTTTAGCACCTCGCAGCAGCAGTAACTAAGGTCAGGCTGCTCCTGTCCATCAAACACAAGCAACACTCATGGAGCTGAGCTGGTGTGGCCTCCCAAGACCACGGCTGTCCCCTCGGGGCGTCCGTGAGCATGTGTGCGAGGCGGAAGCTGAAAGTGAGAGCCTGTGCGTGCGTATGTGCGTTAGAAAGGGGTTGGGGGCATTAGCCTCTGATTGAGTTTTCAGAGAGCAACGTGGGGTGCAAAAGGCTCCACAATGGTCTAACAGAATTAGTAGCTTGTGATGAATGGTGTGTGAGAGCAGCACTGACAGCTCGCTTTCACAAATACACACCACTGTGAAGGCGTGCAGGAATGTGTGTATGTGTAGTTAAACACCTTCAACTCTTCACCCACTGGTTCAAGGACTTTTTGTCCACTAAGAGCTCCTGGTTTGAGGAAAGAAAGGTTACAAACACACGCAGTGGGGATCTTTACATGTGCATGTCTTTGATTGAGGCCAAGAGTTTAAAACATGTCCAACACCCCACGGATCAATAACGGCTGGCGTATTGAACATACTAAAACACGCCACTTGCACAGGCCCTCACACTAACAAAGATGTGGCTGAAAATAAACAGTGCTGTCCCTCTTTAGCATCTCTGACTGAATAAAAGCAGCATTCAACAGATCTGAAACTGAAGAGAATTCCACACCAGACACAAAAGAACAGAGACTCTAATGCGAGCAGGCGGACACACATGCTAAGTCTCGGGTGCATAAGATAGCATTTAACAAAAGCCTTGGGATATTGATCACGGTAGATGGATGCTAACACACATTAAAAGATGGGAGCCTTGGGTGATGGAGAGCAGAAAAGAAGGAAAGAAAAACCTAAATGATGAAACAAATGGAAAAGGGAACGATTATTCATGTAAACAGACGAAATGTTCAACCAGCTAGGAAGGCAGTGAAGGTCCAGGCAGTGGAAGGCACAGTACATTTTTAGGAGAAAAAAGAGAACGGAAGGATTAAACTTCCTTTGATTTCTTTAAAACTACATGAATTCCTTTTTTTTAAATTCATTTTGTGTCTTTATTTTCACTCCTTGGTTCTGTACGTCAAACCTTCATTTTTGATTTGTTACAATCTTTTGTTTTTCTATATTTTTTTTCTTATTTCTTTTTTCTTTTTTCTGCCATCTCCTCTCTCAGTTTACGTCGATGATGAAGAGAATGAGGATCCATTTGGAGACTATGTGATCAGTAAGTTGCATTTGACTGTAGATTCCCTTCAATTCCTAACACTTTAATCCATTTTCTATCTGGATGGGATTGTAGGTTATTTGTTTTGTGTCCCTGTTCTTGTACTTGTCTGTGATTAATTCATCTTGTCTGTGTTACTTCAAAATATAGTCAGGATATATATATATATATATATATATATATATATATATATATATATATATATATATATATATATGCACCTCAACCACACACGTTTTGTAACAATCAAAAGGCATCTGGGTAGATTTTTGACAAATTTTCATGACTACATCAAATTTATGACAGTTAAGGCTTTTCAGGAATAAGCTGTGCATTTTTGGATTTCAGCTGTCAGATTTGTCCCTTTTCAAAACCAGCTTTAAACTCTGTCTGTGTGGTACAACACAAACTCTGGCCTAATTCTATCCAGATATTAATTGTCTGACCCAAAGAAGAGGAAGATTAGTTAGGAATTTCAGGTAAGTGAAATGCAGAAGGTTCTGGAACTTCTGCTGTGGCCCCACTTAACTCTTCAGAAGACTATTATGCCAGGTGCAACTATGTGACAATAAGGCAACCATTGAAAATAATTCTACCAATCTGCCAATAGGAGTTGTCAAATATCTAGACTGTAATATACCCAATGCCCAATGATGGTGTTTGATAAAGGTACAAATTGCTTAGAGACATTTATCCAAATCATATTATTATAATATTGAGTCTGTATGTAAAAATCCAAATTCTTGTGTGGACACTTCTTCCGTTTGAAACTGTTCTATCATTAGTCTCAACAGTTCAGACATTTTAAAAGCCAAAACTGTGATACCGTTCATCTGTATGCTGATTATAGAAGGTTAGCATCAGCTGCTCCACTTCAAATACCATTTAATTGTGCAGAAATAACAAGTACTATATCTGCAAACTGTTTTGTTTTTTTACTGTTTTTATTTACTTTTTAACAGTAATTCTGAAATCTCAAAAACATAAAGGTATAAGTGACCTTCTACTAATGAGTTAATAGTGTATCTTCAACAGATTGATAGAGACATTATCTCATGTGATTGCACAGAATGCCTTTGTTGTGACATATATGCAAGAGACCAGAAAGCAACATTTCCTCTTGTTGCTGTTGTCAGAATATCTGCTGTCTGGCAGCCGCATGAACAGTAAAATAAAAGCTTTCTGTGCATTAGTCATACTGTTTTATTCAATTCGAGACAGGAATAGCTTAATTTCATGTTCACATGCCTCTACTACATTTACAAGCTCCTTTCATTACGATCTCCTGTTCATTAGTACACGTCCAACTGGTTAATGTGTTCGCACTTGATCAGAGAAAATTTCCCAAAGGATAGTTCTGTGGTTATTTCCCCCACTTCTCCGCTATAGGAAAGTGGGCTGTATTTGCTAAATTTTGCTTGACTCTGTAAGGCCGAATTTTTGTTAATGCTTGTGTTCTTGGTATGTAGAGTTTTCCTCAGTTTTCCTTTCTAGAACAAGAAGGTTAGAGGAGCATTTAAATTTATTTTAAATTAAATGGTCGAAAAAGTCTTTTTTTATTTATATATTTATGGTAAGGTCATGACCGTGACATGAACAGAAAGAATGTATACACTGCAAGTCGACTCAAGAATGCGCACATACAGAAGATAGTTTATAAGATACGTAAAATTAAATTGCATAAAGTGCAAGGAATGTTTTAATTATTTTAACAGTTATATATATAATAAATAACCAAAACATACAGTATTACAGTCCTAGGTAAGGCATTTACTGAAATGACTTTGACTTTCCATACAAATAAAAGCTTAAATTCTGCTTATTTTCAGCAGTGTTAATCTCCCTTATATTATAAATTGCCATCTGTATAAGCATAAAAATACATTCTGTTGTCAGTGAGCTAATATCTTTAGTAAATAGCATGGCATGTTTACCAAAGTAGACAGACAGACAGACAGACAAACAGATGAACCTTAATTGCTTAACATTTAGAAACCTTTTCATATTCTATTACAGTTTACCTTGGTTGATACATAATATCTATATCTAGATATTACACAAGAAGCATACAATTATGAGTTAAGGCAAAAGTATCTCCGAAATCTTTAAGGTACATAAAACTCAACTGAAAATCATGGTAAAGCCCATGTGAAATTTGTTGGACAAGACATTAAATTACCAGAAGAATGAAGTGACATGTGTAATAAACTCTTTATGTATTTTTTTATTTCATTACACAAATAACGTTTGGAGAACAACCATGGCTGCAAATTGTGGGGCGAAAAAAACTAAAACTGAACCAACAATGGAGCTGTCTTAATCCAGATTAATTTAGATTTTTAAGTGGAAAAAACGTAATCCTAAACATTCAATCTAGGGAAGTCTCACAAATTCCTAATAGATAACTTTGTAAATGATTCTATGGATTTTAACACTTATTTTTAAGTTTACAAAAACCTCAGATTTTTTATTTGTCCTTGCAAGAACAACCTCAACTACTAAGTGACTTCAGTTCTACCTGCACCAGTTTGTTGACAGAGTTTACAGCAACCTTGTTTCCCTTTTGCCTCACAGTGCAAGAGGGAAAGACTAAAAAGAACTCAATCATCACCAACACAATCATTCAGTCTGACATGAGAAACCGACATTGTAGCAGCCAAGTGAAGCTTTTTAATCGCTGGGTGGGTTGAGAAGTAGGAGAAGAAATTTGGAGCAAGCAGCTGTTAACATGATTATACTACATTTTACAATTTGAGTTAAGATGGGTACTAGAGTAAATTATTCCATCATCTGCTAATCTGCCAGATTCCATTAAACACAGTAATAGTAACATTTGAACATTTTTCCTACTTCTCATACAAAAAACACTTAATTGAATAAATATCTGTTTATATTTTTTGTGCTCTAGTTTTAATAGATAAAATGTAAGGTGGAATTAAAAAACAGTTTAAGAACAAAATAATAGAAATTCATTGCAGGAAACATTGGTATACTTAGAATTATTAAATAGATGTTATTTGGGTAATTTCAATTTACATAAAATATGAAAGATTTTGTCTAATTCATTTTATAACAGCGAGGGGAAAAAACTACAGTACCAATAAAAAGTATTCACCCCATTAAAGGTGTACTTTTATTTTTGCACATTGATCATAGTCAACAAAAAAAATGCTTTTTTGACAGAAGAGATAACAGAAAAGGAAAGTTAAACTTACAACTGATTAAAATAAAATAAATGACACCATGTAAAATTTGGTAATGTATCAATATTCAACCCATTTGGAATGATTGACCTACTCCAACAGAGGTCCATCCAATTGGTGCTAAAGTATAAAAATCGTAGGGTAAAAATCTGGAAAGGCCATTTACTGGTTTGTATTGCTGGCCTTAATTAAAACATGAAGACTAAACAACATTCCAGGGCAATTAGGAAAAGATAATAGATATAACATCAAAAACATGCTATGTGATACACATAGGATTTATCACCTATTTCCACATGTTAAACCATGTTTGAAAAATATCAAGTGGAAATATGTCGATGTAACATGGGACACATGAACAAAATACTTGATCGCATGTAAAATGGGAACAACCTGAAGCATCCAGTTACAAAGAAATGGTTTGAATTGGTTTGTTGAAAAGGGTCGTTCAGACCTGGTCCCTACGGAGCTTGACAGAGCATGAAAAATTTTGCAAGGAAGAATAAAGTAATATTCCAGTGTTCAGATGTCCAAAGCTGATAAAGACCTATTCACACAGACACAGACCAAATATACATCTAAAAAATAGTGACTTGAAGGAGGTGAATATTTTTGCAATATTGTTTTTTTAACTGTCATTACTTCATAGAAATGAAATCACATTGTGTTAATTATTTCCATGTGGTTGATCATGATTGATTTTTAAAAGCAGCACATATGTTTCTTCATAGGCATTGTACGACATGGCAAGGAAAGTTTATTTGTACAGCAAATTTCAAATGATTTACAGAATGATTAAAAGGGGAATTTAAAAAGTTACAGTTTAGAATCATAACATCAGTAAAGAGGAAACATTAAATGGCAAAATTAAGAAAAATAGATTAACTTGCAAAGCTCAAAACAAAAATGACAGTCTAAAAGCATTATTTAGCATTGCATGATTGACGCAATGCATGTAAATATATGGTTGTGAAGTGTCGTGGTTTACAGTGTTTTCGTGTTTTCTGCATGACTCACGAGTTTCTGATGTGCTAGATTATTTGTGGTAGAAAAGATAGAAACGACTGTGCGAACATAAAGTAGGTAAAGGGTTTTACTTGACAGAAAAGTACAGTTAGATGGCGACAACATTCTGGAGAGTGCTGACAGATCGTAAAGTACTTTTTATAGTTCGGATGTGAGCAGACATGATGTCCTGATGAAAAAAAAAGGCAAAACCTTGTGGGACAAGTAGTAAAAAACATGAACTGTGGAGTAAAATGTTTGTATAAAAAAATAAAAATAAAAAAAAAGATAAATCTGAGTGAATAGTAAAAAGGATGCTGTAGGGGAGCGGATATCTTTCAGGATCTGTTTTTTCCTGTCATTTCTTAGATTGAATAGTTCCAGCAGCTGTGACGTTATTGTTCTGAAGCGCAATTAAAAAAAACATTATTAAAAAAAAACAGTAATGAGAATCGGCAACACCAGAAAGAGGAAGGAATGAACAGCGAGCAAGCCGCCATTTATTCGCCTTTACATATTTTAAAAATAGAGCACAGCCAGCCAATGTTCAGCTGAAGACCTGCACTGTTATTTAAAATAAAATAAAAAAACGATTTCCCCACATTCTCTTTAACGCGAAGCAGCTGCACTTGGAGCTCGGCGCTTCCTCCTCCAGCTGGGTGATTATGACAGGCTGATTGGTGTTTTGTGTTCTTGGGGATGAGAAGATCAATGCGGGACTGATAGCGAGGGCTGGCCCGGGAGCAGAGAGAAAGGATAACAGAATAGGGCTGAGGCCCTGTCACTTCAGAGTCGGAAAAGGGAATCAGCAGATTTTAGGGGCGGGGCAGTTATGGGTAATGACAGATGATAGAAAACTATTAGAGTGGTTAATGTTGGGAATATTCTTGTAGATTGCGCTAAAAGTATAAAAGGATTTTTTTTTTAAACGAGTGACGACCAAAGACTGAGGAAGAATTTTGATTGAACAGAACAGTAAGAGGAAAAGAAAAAAAAGATGGTTTGGGATTAACATTCTGTGACTGTCTGCAAACGGCGGGATAATCTCTGGTGTCCTGCAGTGCACTGTGGGACGCACACAAGTGCTGCGGGGGTTGAAGCCTGCCGCCAGGGCTGTCACCGTGTGTTTATGAGCGCGTGACACTCAGTCTAGGTGTGGCATGTGGAATGAGGCACTGATTCCAGCCCACCCTATCCCCACTCCTCCGCCATGCACTTCTCGAAACAGCTTGATGGATATGCCCCACGGGTAGCATGACACAGCAGACACAGCACAGGCACCCCCCACCCCCGTCCTGTGGCACGATGGCTGTAGCTTGGTTATCATGCGCTCTTAAGGTTTCACCCATGGCTTTGAGGACAAATGGCCAATCCAGCACAATGCGGCCATATATTTTTTTCCCTCATGTGTGCAGCGAGGAGAAGTCAGCAGAGAGAGATCCTTACAGTGTTCTAATCCGTATTGATTTGTGCTTCATGCTGTCTCACCAAATGGAGCGCAGCACCGCGGGCCACAGCGCCGCATTGCGAGGCATGCCACGGCGTCGCCTCGCCTGTCTCCACCGGCCAGTGTTTGTTTATGTGTGAACCAGACAGAAAGGCTGAGAGACTACCTGGTAGATACAGATAGTCTCATAGCAATGTGTGACATTTCGCTGAGGGACACGGGCAGGTTTTTTTTTATTTATTTTTTTTATATGCACGTGTGACACAAACACAATCCCATGAAACGGTGTTGAAGGCCCCCCTTTTGTTCTGTTATCACCATTGTTGACCATTTTCACATTCACATTGAAAGAGAAGCTGGAGGCCTTGTGTGGGTGATGCCGGTGTGGGATTAAAAGCGAACTTGCCTAATTAACTCTAACTGGGCAGTTATTGTGTTATTTCGCAACCACAGTGATGCATTTGTGAAATAAAACGTGGATGAAACCAATCTCCCTCTTCAGTACCCTGCAAAAACATCTAAACCCCCTAAAACCTTTCCCATTTTGACACAGTTAATTCTATTGGGATTGTGAGTGATAGAACATCAGACTAGCCCAAACTAGCAAACTGGCCCATTCACCACAAACACTTGTTCTGTCAACAAATTCTCTGCAAGTTCAATGAACAATGGACCTCTTGGCGTCTGATTAAAGGTTATCGTCTTGCTTCACAGATTTAGCCAGCCAGTCATGTTATGGTTGCTTTGCAGTTTTTTTGTGCTCTTTAATCTTTTTGTTATAATGAACAGAAATGTTTGCATTTATGATTTTACAACCTAACCCAAATTTGAACCTCCATTAAATTATTCCTGATCTGTTGTTTCCCTTTGTCTTCACGAGTCCTTTTTTATTCATGAAGATTTTTCCACAAACCCAGGACGCATTCACAGAACATCTGTGTTTATACTGAGATTAAATTACATTTCATACTTTTGAAAAGCACGCATTCCACTTCACAGCTACGTGCTGCTTTTCTTGGGCTATCAGGAAAAAAAATTCAGCTGTACAATGGTTACAAAAAAATTAAGTTTGTTGTTGTAATGCAATGAATTCTGAAAATGTTCAAGAGGCAATAATGCTTTTGCAGTTTTGTTGTCCTTGATAATCAAAAGGTACCGACACACAGCTTACTGGCAATGGTCTTCATTATAGACAAACAACTGCTTGATGCAGGATTATTTGGTTTAAACTGTCAATTTGTTGTTTCATCGCAATCACACACATCCATAAGCCTAATCACCCGACTTCGCTAGGATCCCTAGCAAAACGCCAGACATGAATGAAAAAACCCCCACTATTCAACAGAACAAAGAGGCGACTCTGATGTCGATATTTCTGTTAAAACCATTTCTTCTTCACTCAATACTCCCTTTAATAGCTTGGTTTTGTTTTGCACTGAGTCAAATGGGAGGAAAGAGATGAGATGAATAAATCTATATTAGAGTCTCTAACCTCTGATTGTGCAAACACGCTTTGTTTTGGCACTTGGCGCTGGCTAATCATCAGACATAAATTTGACTTATTGCATCCTTCGCCCAAACCCAGACACACACACAGACTGGTTTGTTAGTTTGTCCTAAATCTACCTGTCAGAACATTCTTTATGACTAAGCTGAAACTAGTTTTGCAGGCAAAAAGGAGGGTGTTAGTCCATAAGCTGTTTTGTTTTTTTCTCTTAAAATGTCTTGATTTGCAAACCGGCGTGTTCACTCGTTCTGTTTTCCTTTTCTGGCTAGTTGTGGTTTTCTAAAAGCTAGGTCCGCTTCATTCAGACATGTATCAGCTTTTGTGCTAAATCAATAGTGCATCTCGGTCACCTTTACATGTAATCAATGAGTCAACACCAACCAGCACAGCCTTTGTGCTCAGTAGCCCATCTGAAAGTCATAACTATCTATTTTAGGGCAGATGGTAGCCAAACACTAAAATCAACAAATATACATACAGATATAGTGCATAACTTGCACATATGTCCTTGAGTTTTGATATTTCTACACAGTGCGCTCAAAAACTATTGTCATTCGTAGTAAAGATGTTTATAAAAGACCTCAAATACATAGAAATGAGTCCAAGACATAACTCTTTAATAGCTTCTCCAGTTCTACATCCCTAGATATGGCTAGATATGCCATGGAATGTTTGTGCATAGATATATCAAGAGATTATTTTAGGTAATGCTACTGAAATGAAATGTAGATTTCCTTCAAAGCTTCTTGCTCCTTTTTTTCAGGGGTAAAAATACATGTTGAGGTTGCTGCGGATTTCTTTAAATTAACAGACCTGTTTTTGTTTTTTCCCCCAAAGAATAAAAACAAAACCCAATACCATTGGTGAAAGCAATAATGGAAACCCATCTTAAATATAGTCATCAACCAGCAAAGAGATAAAAGCTGCTTTAAATAAATGAATTGTATGTATTTCAGCAAACCTGTGTAGGTTTTTTAAACAGCTCTAAAGTACAGCTGCTGGTTGAAAACAAAATAATATAGAATAGAAATTGACTGTCCAAATCTTCTCCAAGTCTGTCATTTTTCTTGCTTTGGCTCTCCTCAGTCCCCAGTGAATGAGTAGCAACTATGTAACAACTTTTGGAGTCAACTTAATGATTTCCATTATTATGAGCGCTAACTCCTTGCTATATCTACAGAGTCACACCACACCTAAAATCCCAGGTTTTGGGATATACAAATAGGTAAATAATAGCTAAATTTAAAACCTTTTCCTTTATTAATGTGATATATGTCCTTGGGAATAGAAATGAAAACTAAGCAATCAGTTGAAAAGAGTGACAAAAAGGGAAAGGAAAGAAATGATGGATTAAACGAAATCAATACCAAAGTGAATACCCTTAAACTAATGCTTCTGGAAGGTTTTCACTGCGTTATATTGTTTTAACATTAATTTTGTTAAAGCCTTATTGCAAATGTTATTCAACTGGATTCTCTTCTTAAAGTTCAACTATCTTTAAGCAGTTTTGCCCATTCTTCTCACAGATGTAGGACATCTGAGCAGGGCATTTTCATATCTCTTTTTAAGAAACTCTAGATAGGTGTTAATTTGATCACTCTACCATATAGGTCTAATTAGTGATGGTGATTGGTACAGTGATGGTTTTCCCTCAGGAAGGTTTTGTACACAGAGAAATGCTGACATGTTGACAGAGTGACCATCAGGGGCTTAATCACTCCCCCTGACTAAGGCGTGTTTCTCCTTTATCGCTCAAAGTTTACAGGCCGGTGTTTGGAAAGCCAGCTTCTACTCGATGTGGTTCCAAAATTGTTCCATTTATGAATGATTTAGGCCACAATGTTTATTTGGACCGTTAAAGGAACAAATACTTTTCTGATTCCTTCCACAGATTCGTGCCTTAAGACAATCATGCCATGGAGATCTAGACACAATTCACTTGATTTCCTGCTTGCAGTTAACGCTCTGGCAGGCAGTGTAAACTGTGGGACCTTTTATTGACAGAAACGGGCCTTTCTCACTCAAATCCAACAAACTAAAAGTACCATTTACGCTGTAGAAAAATGGTCAGTTTTCTGTTTTTTAATAAATTTGCGAAAGTATAAAAAAAATTGTTGCTTTATTGTTGAACTTGAGTAGTAGCATGTAGATTTTTGAGTAGAGACATTGAATGAATACATTTTGTTTCAAGGCTGTAGTATAATGAGGTGGGGAAAAAGTGTAGTATTGTAAATACTTTCTAGATGCACTTTGTGTGAGGCATCCTTTGATTAAATTTCAGTGTTCAGTTTCCATTAAGTTCACACCTGTAATCTGCTATATTGATCCTGATTAACCTAAATTATTGGTCTGCTGTTCTAAAAGGCTGTTTCTGACTATTCAACAATGCCCCCGTTTAGCTTAAGCTTAGCTTGGAGAGAGATTATAAGGGATCAAAAGGATCTGATTTTACAAAAAATGAACAACAACTACTTACATTGCATGGCACAAAGATTTCAGTAATCAATAAGGATAACAGAGTTAAAGCTAAATGAAATCTGTGTTACTTTACTGGTCCACAAATGTAAAAGATTAATTTAAGAACAAAACTACACTATCACTGAATGACTCCCACAGAAAAACACGGTGGCAGCATTATGGTTTGAGTTTTACTGTATATTTGTGGCTCTAATATTTCTTATTTATGGAACCTTTAATGTAGGTATGAAAACACAAAATAAGGTATTTTGAAATTTTTGCTTAAACAATGCCCAACCCGGATTTAAATAAGCATATAACAAAAAAAAAGTGTTTTCCTGATATCCTGACATCAGAAAAATAGGGACAGAGGTCAATACTGTGCATGATATGGCCTCATTTTATGAGCTGGAGTTAGTAGTTTTTATTTTAACATGGCAGTGATGGACAGAATTGGAATCATCCAGCAAATTTAGGATTAGTATGCACTGGTCACCTCTGGGCTTAATTACTGCCGCGCAGCCCTCTGAACCTTTCAGAAAAATGAATTGGCTAATTGCCGATTGGTAGACCGCAGTTTCCTGTTTATTTCAATCCAAAGACAGGCAGAGATATGACACTGGAAATAATGTGCTTTAAACACTAGGAAAGCAAAGTACTCTGGCAGCGTGATGTATTTTGTATTGATACAATTTTTGATCTGTGGTGTCTTTTTGTGTGTCTTGTACTACCTGTCTCAATTTGACTTTGTTTTTCTTCAATTGCCACAGGACAGTTAACCAACCCATCCCTGTTCCTCTTTTCTTAAACTCAAGTCTTTTTTTTTGTTTTTTTTAACCATATTCTGTTGTGTTTTTTCTTCAAAAATAGCTCACTCCCCATTGGTCTTCAACAGTTCATTCTCGCAGTGTGCACAGTTGCATGACTTCTTGTGAGCTGTGAGGAGGTAGAAAAGCTATATCTGGCTCTATCAGAGTGAAAATGTCAGGAAGTGTGGGAAAAGGAAGATCTGTCTGTCATTGCTCAGTGGATTCACCTGATCTTTCAGCCTTTTGCTTTGCCAATATCCAAGTGTTCTTTTTTTCTTTCTTTCTTTCTTGTATGTGCACTCCTCTTAGTTCTTCAGTCTCTAGTTTTGTTTGCTTGGTTGTGTGCTTCTAAGTTTGAGAAGAAGAGCATGGCTGTGTGTGAATTAGAGACAAGTGTTTGACTTCCTTCTCACGGATCTCAGTCTGCCTCTCTTCTTCTTTCGTTGTTGTTTTTTGTTTTTTTTGGCACTCGTCTTTCAGATGTAAACACATTTGTCTAATTATTTCTTACCATCTGAATAGAAGTCATCATGAAAGCATGCCTTGGCCTTCTTAGGCAAAATATAGAACGGAGCATCTTACATTTGCTTCCTCTTTTTTTCTTAACCCTGTTTTCAGAGTTCCTGCGTATTTCTTTTTTTTTTTATATTCCTCAATATTCCTTAAATTTATAGATATAACAGATATAAGTTGTTTTGCTCCACCACCCGCAAAACAACTTAAGGTTGTCCTTTAAAGTATAAAATACAGTTAACTAGGGATTAAATTATTGTCCAGTTTAAAGTATGGTACCAGCAAAAACTACAAACTAAAGAGCTCCTTGACAGTTGTAGGGACAGACATTCAGACTTGATGGATAGACTTCTTGAAAATAGTTTTATGTAAATTGCGAGGAAAGGCTTATATTTTTGGATTTTCAGATGTTTCTGAATATGGACATGTAACAGAAAAGATTAACCTGAAACGTTTTCTAACTTAGTTTAACCTCTGAGTTCAGTTTGTTTGTGATCCATCCTGATGCGATCAAGATCGGAGTCCTGTTTGTACATGGAAAGCTTGTTATAATATGTGTGCAGGTTAACACTGTCAAACATACATTTTTGCTTAGATGCACACAGAAACACACACGCACACGCACACGCACACGCACACACACACACACATTACTTAGCAATTAGCCCTAAGTCTACTTGACACTGTATGTTAAGGACCCATCCAAAGACTGGTGCTGTGCGATGAGAGGTATCTAAAGTGAGAGATTGCTCACCCTTTCCAATACACCCACGCGCATACACATATCCATACTCACCTCCTTCCCTCAAATCTCGCCTTTACCCTGTCATGTGATTCGAAACAAAAATCCCTCTCTGCCTTCTTAGGCCCACACGTTCTCACTGCGACACAGTGAGGTGCACATTATGGGTCTAAGTAGCTCTGTAGCGATGTCGCATAGCCAAGTCCCTGCCTAATCAGGCCACTTACACACACAGAAACCCACGTGCACACTCTTTGCGGAGGCCATGTGTTGGGACGGTGATAGAAGGTTGGCAGTTGGCAGACAGACAGCAGACGCTGTTCTTCGACATCAAACGTCTCAGAGCAGAATCTCACTTTCATGCCTACTCAGTCCCCCTGTGTTCCGC